>WSYH01002090.1:0-96645 GCA_036426205.1 Ascaphus truei | reverse complement strand
GTGTGTGTTTTATTTAGACCTTTTACTTTGAAACAAAGGGTGCCCAGGAGCTGCTGAGACGTTGCACTCCAAGCTACAGGGACGCCTTTTGGTCTTGGGATATTTCATTTTGAAATTCCCTTTACGAGAATTCTCATCTGGGAGAAACCATGTTGGCACTGGGTTCAGCCGCATTCTTACGACCAATCGAAAGCCGTGACATCATCCTCAGATGACATTGCAGCTTCCGATTGGGTAATCACTAAGCCATCTTTACTTGCAAAAGTCTAAAAATATCCCAGCAAGTGTGCGGTCCCTGGAGCTTGGAGTGCTGCAGTTCAGCTCCAGAGGGTCCCGTTTCATATATGGTAAAATAATAAGTGTGCGTTGCTGCTTTAACCCATAACTCACATTTGTAATGCTGGACTTGGCCCTCAGTGATTGACTTAATGATAATACTAATCTGAATGCTTGATTTTAGTGGATTGATAGACGAGTATACTTGGGATCAGCGTTTTGAAGTACAGTGATTATTAGGGGTATGGTTTTATTACTATTTCCACACGGTACAGTGCCTAAATATATATGTATAGATATCTATTAAATAAAATGGCCTTTTAGTTTAACATTTTGGCCAAATTGTTGTAAGCCCCTGAGCCACTACACGGCAGACCACATCTCAAGGATCCCTAACACTAATATAAATTCTTAATAACCTGTGCATTACCAGGAAGAATGATTTATAATAAATCTGTCAAAATTAGTTGCATAGTTCTAAGTCTGATTGAAGCTTTTATTAACCTGTACATTACCAGGAAAAGCACTCTGTATTAGATTTGTCACAATCACACTGCAAGCAGGCAAGTTCCCCTGAGAGTGGGAGATGCTATGGAGTGAGCTTTTAACCATTTAAATGTGGGAGGGGGTGAGCTTCAACAAGATAGGAAGAGCCACCTTCCAATCAGCTAAGACCAGCTGAACAAGATTTGTTAAACATACAGGACACCTGCAAGCTCATTTTAAACCCTAAAAAATAACCACAACATATATATAAGCATATAGGTGTCACAGAGGAGTGCTACTGAGCATGGCGATATATATTTAAAACCAGAGACAACATGAAACACAGACAGAGCTCAGTGCACATCCAGTGAAACCTATACACGGTACAGTGCCTAAATATATATGTATAGATATCTATTAAATAAAATGGTCTTTTAGTTTAACATTTTGGCCAAATTGTTGTAAGCCCCTGAGCCACTACACGGCAGACCACATCTCAAGGGTCCCTAACACTAATATAAATTCTTAATAATCTATGCATTACCAGGAAGAATGATTTATAATAAATCTGTCAAAATTAGTTGCATAGTTAATTTGGGGGTTTAATATGAGCTTGCAGGTGTCCTGTATGTTTTACAAATCTTGTTCAGCTGGTCTTAGCTGATTGGAAGGTGGCTCTTCCTATCTTGTTGAAGCTCACCCCCTCCCACATTTAAATTGTTAAAAGCTCACTCCATAGCATCTCCCACTCTCAGGGGAACTTGCCTGCTTGCAGTGTGATTGTGACAAATCTAATACAGAGTGCTTTTCCTGGTAATGTACAGGTTAATAAAAGCTTCAATCAGACTTAGAACTATGCAACTAATTTTGACAGATTTATTATAAATCATTCTTCCTGGTGCATATAGTCTAAGTCGATTGAAGCTTTTATTAACCTGTACATTACCAGGAAAAGCACTCTGTATTAGATTTGTCACAATCACACTGCAAGCAGGCAAGTTCCCCTGAGAGTGGGAGATGCTATGGAGTGAGCTTTTAACAATTTAAATGTGGGAGGGGGGAGCTTCAACAAGATAGGAAGAGCCACCTTCCAATCAGCTAGACCAGCTTACAAGATTTGTAAAACATACAGGACACCTGCAAGCTCATATTAAACCCCCAAATTAACTATGCAACTAATTTTGACAGATTTATTAATAAATCATTCTTCCTGGTAATGCATAGATTATTAAGAATTTATTAGTGTTAGGGACCCTTGAGATGTGGTCTGCCGTGTAGTGGCTCAGGGGCTTACAACAATTTGGCCAAAATGTTAAACTAAAAGACCATTTTATTTAATAGATATCTATACATATATATTTAGGCACTGTTACCGTGTATAGGTTTCACTGGATGTGCACTGAGCTCTGTCGTGTTTCATGTTGTCTCTGGTTTTAAATATATATCGCCATGCTCAGTAGCACTCCTCTGTGACACCTATATGCTTATATATGTTGTGGTTATTTTTTAGGGTTTAAAATGAGCTTGCAGGTGTCCTGTATGTTTAACAAATCTTGTTCAGCTGGTCTTAGCTGATTGGAAGTGGCTCTTCCTATCTTGTTAAGCTCACCCCCTCCCACATTTAATGGTTAAAAAGCTCACTCCATAGCATCTCCCACTCTCAGGGGAACTTGCCTGCTTGCAGTGTATTGTGACAAATCTAATACAGAGTGTCTTTTCCTGGTAATGTACAGGTTAAAAAAAGCTTCAATCAGACTTAGAACTATGCAACTAATTTTGACAGATTTATTATAATCATTCTTCCTGGTAATGCACAGGTTATTAAGAATTTATATTAGTGTTAGGGACCCTTGAGATGTGGTCTGCCGTGTAGTGGCTCAGGGGCTTACAACACTTTGGCCAAAATGTTAAACTAAAAGGCCATTTTATTTAATAGATATCTATACATATATATTTAGGCACTGTACCGTGTACAGGTTTCACTGGATGTGCATTGAGCTCTGTCTGTGTTTCATGTTCTGTCTCTGGTTTTATCTAGAAGCACATTTGCATATTCTGGACAGAGCGAGAGACAAAATGTTAAGGATGAAAAGCTTGAGAACAGATATTTATTTTGCCATTCAGGAAGCCCCTTCCAAACACGATCGCACAAAGCCCCAAACACGGTCATTCAACTGAGATGGATCACTCAATGTAGCTGGTAGCTGGTGGTCCAGCACAAATCTATATGGGGATCAATAGTGGTCTATGGTGAGAGTCAAAGACTAAAATACAGTAAATGTTGCAAAATACTCAGAGAAATAAATTCTGGCTCTTGATAAGAATAAGAAAGCAATAAGGTCTAGAATTATTAAAGGGTGCCAAGCCTTTGTGTACTAAAAATGGGACTTAAGGTTTAGCACTATTTAGGAAATCTGACCCTAAAAGAGGTTAACTGAATTCTCCCAGAAAAACAAAAGAGAGAGTTATCAAGAAACAATAAATACCACTAAAAGAAACAGGATTATTATATTTTAATTGATTTTTTTCCCACCAGATTTTAACCATATGCCAGAAGTATGTGACTTATTAGCTTCTTCAATTTTACAGACATTTCGGTAAACCTCTATCTTACAGTAATTGTGCTGCGTGTACTTTTGCTTGACAAATAACACAATCTTGAAATGCTAAGCACAGAAGACAGTGCCCAAGCAAGACACACGTACTGCATTTTACATTGCTATTTAAGTCTGCATCTTGTGGCAATGAGTAAACGGATGCTTGCACCACAGGAGATGCACAGTATGGAGAATTCCGTCACATGCGTGTTTCATCGCATGGAACTCTAATTGGCCCTTGCAAGAGATTTATTTATCAGCATGACATTTGCCAAACTGCTCAGTTTATTATAACATTTTTTTCACAAGGGCTCTTATCAAAACTGAGAATCTGTGGCTAATCTAATTTCCATCTTTTAGCTGTTCGGGAGATTGTGAAAATGGCAAATTAGACTTGCCCCTTCTCCCTTGTCCTTTTAGCTCCATTAAACTGCATTTACAAGGGCCTCGGGTACTCACATCTGGAATAAAGCCAATCTCATTGAGATGGTTGCTCAGCTCCGGGTCATGAAATGCAATCATCTGGGAGAACACAGTCAGATACTCTGAAATGACAGAATTGTTGCAGGCAGTGGTCACCAAAGGGAAAGAAATACTAATACACTCATCGTATTCACTAACACAAGCACTTGAACATATTACTCTAACTATCTGTAATTGTAGCTGCAAACAATTGGGAACAATAACTGCAATATTTCTTAATGTCTATCCGGACATTAACAGGGGATACAGATATGGGCTATTTTTTTTTTGTACAGTACAACTATCAGTTAGCAACAAATATTATATTCCAGTTTCCGAGCTAGCAGGGCCGCCAACAGAAATCATGGGGCCCAGGACAAATGAAAGGAGCAGCCCCCCTCCCCCCATCATGAATCCCTAGCACACCAACCACGAAAAAATATTTTTTAGTGCGCAACTTTTACTTGACTGTTTTCTTCTTATTGTAATATGGAAAAAAACATTACAATGCAATCTGTAAAACAAAAGATAGGTGACTGACTGGGTGGGTGACTGACTGACTGGGTGGGTGAGTGACTGGATGGGTGGGTGAGTGACTGACTGTGGGGATGACTGACTGGGTGGGTGAGTGACTGATGGGTGGGTACTGGGGGTGAGAATGGGGGACTGACGAGGTGACTGTGAATGGGGGGTGAGGACTGACTGACTGGGTGGTGAGCTGAGTGACTTGGGTGGGTGGGTGACTGACTGGGTGGGTGATGAGTGACGACTGAGTGACTGACTGGTGGTGACGACTGGGTGAGTGAATGCTGGGTGAGTCGACTGGGTGGAGTGACTGACTGGGTGAGTGACTGCTGGGTGAGTGACTGCCTGGGTGGGTGACTGCCTGGGTGGGTGAGTGACTGAGTGACTGGGTGAGTGACTGACTGAGTGACTGAGTGGACTGACTGAGTGAACTGGGTGGATGAGTGACTGACTGACTGGGTGGATAGTGACTGACTGACTGGGTGTATGAGTGACTGACTGACTGGGTGGACTGAGTGACTGCTGACTGGGTGATGAGTGACTGACTGATCGGTGGATGAGTGACTGACTGAGTGACTGACTGAGTGACTGACTGGGTGAGTGACTGACTGGGTTGAGTGACTGACTGGGTGAGTGACTGACTGGGTGAGTGACTGACTGGGTGAGTGAACTGACTGGGTGAGTGACTGCCGGGTGGGTGACTGCCTGGGTGGGTGAGTGACTGAGTGACTGGGTGAGTGACTGACTGAGTGACTGAGTGACTGACTGAGTGACTGGGGGATGGTGACTGACTGACTGGGTGGATGATGACTGATGACTGGGGTGGATGAGTGATGTGACCGACTGGGTGATGAGTGACTGACTGACTGGTGGATAGTGACTGACTGACTGGGTGGTGAGTGACTGACTGACTGCCTGGATGATGCAGTGACTGCTGGGTGAGATGACCTGTGAGTTGAGTGACTGCCTGGGTGAGTGACTGCCTGGTGAGTGACGTGACTGGGTGAGTGGAGTGACTGAGGTGAGTGACTAGTGACTGGTGAGTGAGTGACGGTGAGTGAGTGACTGGGTGAGTGAGTGACCTGGTGAGTGAGTGACTGGGTGAGTGAGTGACTGGGTGAGTGAGTGACAGACTGGGTGAGTGAGTGACAGACTGGGTGAGTGAGTGACAGACTGGGTGAGTGAGTGACAGACTGGGTGAGTGAGTGACAGATGGGTGAGTGAGTGACAGATGGGTGAGTGAGTGACAGTGGTGACAGTGCTGGTGTGGAGTGCGTGACAGACTGGTGGAGTGAGTGACAGACTGGGTGGTGAGTTACAGGGGTGGTGATGACGACTGGGTGAGTGGACTGACTGGGTGAGTGACTGGACTGGTGGAGTGACTGACTGGGTGAGTGCTGACTGGGGAGTGATGAACTGGGCGAATGACTGACTGGCGAGTGACTGACGGGCGATGACTATGGACGGGCGAGTGACGACTGGGCGAGTACTGACTGGGCGAGTGACTGACTGGCGTGACTGACTGGGCTAGTTGACTGACTGCGTGAGTGACTGACTGGGTGAGTGACAGACTGGGTGAGTGACAGACTGGGTGAGTGACAGACTGGGTGAGTGACAGACTGGGTGAGTGACAGACTGGGTGAGTGACAGACTGGGTGTTGCTTCCTGCTTCCTTGCTTGCCAGACGCAAGGTAGGCTCGGGGGGTGCGCGCAAGGGTGGGCGGCGAGACTGGTGGCTGATTCTGCGGCTGCTGCCTGCGGCAGCTGGGTTGGAGCATGTGGGCTCGCAACGGTTTTTCCCTCCGTCCCTCGTTGGGAGCAGGCCCACAGGCAGCAGGCAATGTACCGTGTGCATGTGCGCCGAGACATCGGCTCTGTGAATGCGCACAGGGAATCGCCGGCATTGTTTTTTCCAGACTTTTTTTTATATATAAAACTGGCACGCAGGGGGCCTGGGCGGCCGGTCCGCCTGACTCACGGGGCCCGGGACGCCAACCCCGCAGACCCCCCCTGTTGGCGGCCCTGCGAGTTATAAATACAGTCGGCTTACTGTGTCTGCGCTGTGATCAGTGATGAGTATTGCTTGATATAACAAACAGATAGTAAAGTAACGTCAAGATTTACTAAACTTGTATTATCTCCACTGAATAGCTTGAGGTGACGGACATCATTGCTTCCAGTGAAAGTTTCTCGTTACCGGTGTTATTCATTGGCTTTGGGACTCTAAGCCAGAGGTACTTAATCAATGCGATACTACGTTATATATTATATATGATATATATATATATATATATATATAAATATATATATAGGCTGTTGTATAAATAACCTATTGGTTGAGCTCCCCTTTGCAAAAGTTTTTTTGGGATATGGTAGCCCTCTACAGGTTTCTTTTCATACTGTAGATGAAATTCAAGTGCACAGAGCATCTTCATACCTGTGAGGCTATGTACACTATATTTATATCCAAAGATATCACAACCCTGGACAGACCTGCACTTCTCCAGGATCCTGGATCCCTTCACGTGAACTTTGCCCGGTATTCTCTTAAGCTCCAATGCAGGGTATGGCGCCCCGATCTGACATCTACGTTGGTAACGCTGGACTGGGGTGCGATACCCTGCATTGGGCCTTAGTGAATCTTCCCCTTTAAATTATTTTTACAAAAAACAACAAAAACAATTGTGTTTTGGATTGTCACCAGGACTGACGGACTAATATATTTATGAAATAATAGTACATAGAACAAGGACAGCAAGATATTCTTTGAAAATAAACACGTGGCTTGGTGTTTGTGCCAATGATGTGTAACCCAGAGAGAGGGTCTCATTCTTTTATAATAACGTACAGACAGCTAGAGGAGAAGACAGACACATCAAGTCATTGCAAGACTGAAAGAACTACATCAATATATTGTCCTCAAATATGGCTTGGGTTACATTACATACACAAAGCATAGCTCATACAGCTTTTGTGTCATTAATTATTGGGACTTTGTTAACTGATGTGTGTGGCGATCTTATTTTTGTCTGGCTTATCATTTTGTTGCATAATAATTAAATGCAGTAGGGTATATCAGAAAAATACATATATATATATATACTAGCTGAGAGCCCCGGCGTTGCCCGGGATGTTTGTGGTGTGGGGGTGGCATTTGGGTGGTTGGGTGGGGAGTGGTCCACGCGGCCCATGGCTGTGCGGTTGTACTGCTGCTGTGGCTGTACTAATGGTGATTGTATCGGTGTGAGATTTGGAGGGTTGGTGTGTTGAGTGTGGGGGTGCGGATGTGGGGGGTGCTGTGGGGGGTGGCATGGGGGAGGTGCGAAGGTGCTGATGTGGTGTTGATGGGGCTGGGATGGGGGGGCCGAGGATACCGGTGTGTGATGTGGTTGGTGCTGGATACCGTGTGTGTGTTGCCTCCGTCTGTGTGATTATATATATATATATATATATATATATATATATATATAATATGTGTGTGTGTGTGTGTGTGTGTGTGTGTGCGTGCGTGCATACACGTGTGTGCGTGTATATACATGTGCGTGTATACACATGTGTGTGTGTATACGTGTGCGTGTGTACACAAGTGTGTGTACGTGTGTACGTGTGTGTCTACGTGTGTGTGTGTGTCTACGTGTGTGTGTGTTTCTACATATGTGTGTGTCTACATGTGTGTGTGTGTGCATGTGTGTGTGCGTGTGTGTGCATGTGTGTTGTGGTGTGTCGACATGTGTGTGTGTTCCATGTGTGTGCGTGTGCATGTGTGTGTGCTGTGTTGTGCATGTGTGTGGTGTGTGTCGACATGTGTGTGTGTGTCTACATGTGTGTGTGTGTGTCTACATGTGTGTGTGTCTACATGTGTGTGAGTGTATGTGTGTGTCTACATGTGTGTGTGTCTACATGTGTGTGAGTGTATGTGTGTCTACATGTGTGTGTGTGTACCTTGGTGTGTGTTGGTGTGTGTGTGTGTGTGTGTGTTGTGTGTGTTTTATTGTGTGTTTTGTGTGTAGTTGTGTTTGTCTACTGTGTGTGTTACGTTGTGTGTGTTATCGGGGGTATTCGTGTGTGTGTGTGTGTATTGTTTATTGTGTGTTTGTTAGTGTGTGTCACTTGTGTCTCTTGTTTTGTATCATTGTGTGTGTGTCTACATGTGTGTGGTATACTTAGTGTGTGTGTCTCATGTGTGTGTGTGTGTCTACATGTGTGGTGTGTGTGGTGTGTCTACATGTGTGTGTATATGTGTTTGTTGGAGGAGGGACGGAGGGATGTAAGCCGGAGGAGGAGGGAATTGTGGGGGGGGAGCTGCTTACCATTACAGCATACAGCCGGCAGCGGCTTCTCTGCTGCAGCCCGGGGGAGTCGCACCCCAGCTCAAGTCATCTGCTAGGGAGCGGCGGGGATCGATGGGAGCCGGACGTAGAGCACAGAGGGCATGTGGAGGGAGAGAGGGGGTGGGGAGCTGCACGGAGAGCACACGACGGCATGGGGAGTGAGAGAGGGGTGGGTAGCTGCACGGAGAGGAGCTGACCTGAGATCTAGTACAGGCATGTGGGGGGTCCCTCTGCAGAGTGAGGCGGCGGGGCGGGCGCGAGGAGCGCGCCTCTGCTCGTGGTGGTAGGGTTTGCTGAGGCGCCGGGGAGGCTGGGATTTGCTGTGAGGGGGATGGGGAGATGTGAGCGGTGCGCAACCAGAGATGCGTGACGGTCTAATGCCCGTGGTGTTAGGTGTCAGTGGCTGGTGAGTGTGACCAAGTGAGAGGAGTGTGCGGGGGCGGGCGGGCCAAGGGAGCAATCTGATTGGCCGGAGGCTGAGTTGACAGACACGACGCAATCAGATTGCCCCTAGAACACGGACAATGTTTTTCAAAATATAGATATATAGAAGATAGAAGATATAAAAAATATAAGAGAATAGCCAGGTACTGTGCTTTGAACTGTTTTGTATTTATTGTATACTTATATTAACTAATTTTGACAGATTTATTATAAATCATTCTTCCTGGTAATGCACAGGTTATTAAGAATTTATATTAGTGTTAGGGGCCCTTGAGATGTGGTCTGCCATGTAGTGGCTCAGGGGCTTACAACACTTTGGCCAAAATGTTAAACTAAAATACCATTTTATTTAATAGATATCTATACATATATATTTAGGCACTGTACCGTGTATAAGTTTCACTGGATGTGCACTGAGCTCTGTCTGTGTTTCATGTTCTGTCTCTGGTTTTAAATATATATCGCCATGCTCAGTAGCACTCCTCTGTGACACCTATATGCTTATATATATATGTTGTGGTTATTTTGGGGGTTCAATATGAGCTTGCAGGTGTCCTGTATGTTTTAAAAATGTGCTTCTAGACCGTAAGATTTTAACCCCCAACCAACCAATATGTGTTTGATTTAAAAAAAAAAAAATAGAAGAATCTTGACCGCAATTACAGCTACTAGTCATAGTTTCTGCCCCTGACACTTGTACACATCACCAGTGAAACACCTATGATTGTTGGTTATTACTGTCGAGATTATTTTAACACAATCAGCCATGACATTTTATGTTGTCGTGTTATTTTAAGGAAAATGAGCTAGACACGGAGCGTGGAGATGCTCTGTCATTATGCAGTACAAGCATCTATATAAACAGACCTACCTGCTTTCCCAGGCATTTCATAAACCACAACCTGTCCAGCATTTAACAGCTACCGTACCATCCCATCCTGCATTGTATCCTTCCTTGTGTTTGATCTCGTTTATAACCTTAATGTTTTCTTCTTTTTCCCTTTTTGTAACTGGGAAGTGCTTTAAGTCCCATTGGGAGAAAAGCGCTATATAAATAAAGTTGTTATTATTATTATTATCTTAGTCTTGCTGCATTACTGCTGCTTTTTTGTGCTAGTCGTAGCAAGAGGCAGAAACAGAAACGGCGTACTCCTGCCATGGTGATTATGAGCACACGAGGAGGGCTTTATAATGTAACCGGATGTCAAGGCCATTTTGGGAATTAGTCGCAAATCATTAGGCAGAAAGTGTTGTTGTTTTATTAAGACACGTACACATTTTCTTGTCCTTTCACGCCCCATTTCTCTGTTGTCCTGGTTTCAAACCAAGCACCATTAGAGTAAAATACAGCTATGACAAAACAGAGCCGCACAAGGACTGTGGGATGATATTCCCTCACCCAAATGATGCTGAGTGTTAGGGGCTATCATAATGCACTTTACCAAAAATGAATCTTTCATAATCATACTGCACATCATGCGGAGTGCTTAGTGCTAGATTATTGACTTATTTGGGCAGTTTACACAATAATGTGTATAAACATTGGGTCTACTGTAGGGGCAGTCCTGCGCTGTGATATATTAGAGGAGCAGTTCCCCCTGGTCGGTTCTTTTATATTTAATCCTCATTTATATTACAGTACACGATGGGAACCAAGGAGCAAAACACTGCTATTTTCAGCTCCCAGATACTTACAGATGAAGTTAATGGCTGCCAAATTGCGGGCTAATAGGAAGCCGCAGCAATGGTTGTAGCTTCCTATTGGGTGGCCTTTTAAATCCCTTTTTAGAACCAGAAAATACTACTGGAAACTGCCCCAGTAAGTATCTCAAGTAGCGGAACTAAAAATAGTGTAGTTCAACTCGGCAGGACCTAACCGCCCCCCCCCCCCCTCCCCACCCTGGTTCCAATAATGGAAGAAACATGAGGGTTAGGCCGAGGCCATGCTAGGCGCGCGACCGAGTGCGTGATGTCACGCGCGCCTGCCGCAGAGACGATTTGTGGCCATGGGGGAGACGCAATGGGGAGGTGTTGCGGAGGCGTGCCCGTGATGTCACGTGAGCGCTTCACCCTCGTAGGCTGAACCACGCACATGACGCGGCCGTTGGACGACAAAATCAAAAGATTTTGTCTGCTCGGCAAACGCGCTTCGTCGCGCGCTCTATGTGCTCCCTCATAGAGGCATGGCGTTTTGGTCGCGCGTGCGGTTGCGCTAAGCACCATGCTGAGGCGCGCTGCTGCTCGGCAGTGAGCCCCTGCAGCCGCAATGAGAGCGGCTTTAGCAGGGGCTCGTACACGCTTCCGCATGTGTGCCAAAGCGTAGGTCTTAGACATTTTTTAGATTTTCGCGCTCATGGGAGCGCAGGGCCGGTCACGTGAGCGGTTCGCCCAATGAGTGCAAACCAGCTCCGTGACGTCACAGCCCCCCCCCCCCCCCCCCCCCCGACACGCTCCCGGACGGCACGCGGGATAAGGCCAGGGAAAGCACCCGCTTTCCCTCAGCCCCAGCGCGCCTCCGCCCGGCTGGATGCGCCCTGGACGCAGCTTTGAAAAGGATGGATTGCTCCATTAAGGAGTTTAAATCAAGTGAAAGTCCTCTGTTGTACACCTACACTGCCATTTAAAAAATCCGAATGTGATCATGTGTTTTCTAAGACAAACATGAATCATAGAATTCGTGATTCTCATCAACATTCTTTTTCTTGCATGCTGGGAAAGAGTTAAACAATAAGTCATTCTGGTAAAAGTTGGTAGTACAGTTTGCAGTATTAGTTCCCATGTTGTCTGAAAGTATGAGAATATAAGCACTCCACAAAGTGTTTGCTGGTGACTAAGGGCACTGATTGTATATGTGATGTGAAAGATAATTCAGTGCTTTACTGTATATCTGTAGTCCAAAAGCAAGGGGCATCATCCCTGTCTTTAACTTGTGTGATCGCACATATGTTATTGCAATTCCGTATTTTAATGTTTTGTGCAGACTGCTAGTGCAGGAAAAGAGATAATATGACAGATTTGTATTCCCAGACAAGATGGTCAGTGTCCGACCACGGTAACACATGAGCATGCTGTTAATGGGGTCTGAACCTGATTTTGGTGCTTGAGCACTAATCCTGTATCAGTAAACCCTGATTAATCTTTCATCACCCAAACGCTGCGTCTCGCTGCAGGAAGGATTGTGTTTCTTGGCAACCTTCCATTCGCTCAGGGTCAGTAAGAAGCCCTCAGAATATTAAAGGCTGCTAAAGCCACAAACATCTTGAATATCGGATGCTGACCTACATGTTTGCTTGAAAGGAAGGACGGAAGGCATCAAATTGCAGGTATTTCTTTTATTTTGCAGCACCAATATAGGCTTCTGTTTTTAAGCCACCCAGTGCTTGATTGTCCCATGAAACATTGTTGAGCTATTTATTGCATTGCATTCCTATCTAACAATGCTGATCATTTCGTTAACCTCTTGCCTGTTGGAAAGTCCAGCAGTGCCAAAGCGCTAATGCATGACCCTCAGACAGTGAAAGGGTAAAAAAAGTTTTTTTTTTTATTTTATTTAATGCCATCTATGAATGCAGCATTTTATTAATGGAGCATGTCATATTTGTGAAAATGGTAGCCACATACAGTACAGTACATTCACATTTGAAAAACTTTTTTCGTATGTTACTCATCTTCTACAGTCTCTGCTTGGGCTATTTTCATAAGCGAGTGTGTTACTTTTGATCATGTTGGCAAGTTGGTAGATGGACAGATTGGGTTCACTCCAAGAACCCTTGTACATATATATTTGAATGTTTTACTTTTAGTCTGTAATCCACAGGTGACTTGTGATGTAGTGATGTCGTGTATCCACCAAACTGTACAGTTGCACTTTGTTGGGAGTAGGAATGGCCATCTAGCTAAGACACTAGCTAGGGAACTTAATTTAACATCCAGTGACCGCACTGTGTGACTTTGGTTTGTTGAGTCATAAATATGACTGTGAGGAGGTCTTCCAGGCTGTAGTTGTTTTAGGCAAAGTTTATTCAGCCATCAACAGCAATGCAGAAACAGTTATGCAAGGATTAGTTAATACAGCTGCTGCGGCCGTTATTCAAACACTTCACGCGTTGTGTACATCGGAATACTCATGTCATGGCGCGGGATGTCTTCCAACCTTCCCGCCTTAAGACAGGAGTGTAGAAAATTGCATTTTAGAGTTCTGTTTTTTAAACACCTTAAATTGACACAGTAGCACAGTAGCACAGTAGCACAGTACTGTACACATTACAATTCATTCATTTCATTGCACCCAAAGAAACAGAATCCATGAAATTCAACAAAGCAATCGCGATAAGTGCGGGTGCCTGGGGCGATTGGCCGCGTTCATGCTGCGTAGAGTACAACAGAGCACACGAAATCGGCGCCGTTTGAATAACGGCCACTGCAGCTGTATGTTAACTCTCATCCTCTATGTACAGTACATACGTACTTACATATATACATACATTGTGTGTGTGTGTGTGATGAGATATATATATATATATATATCATCTTCAACCCTTATCGATCCACTGCTGGATGAAGACCTCCCCAATGATCTTCTAGGTACTGCAGTTACTTCACAATGTTGCTTCAACAATTTTTCAGAATTCGTCCTCTCATCATACTGTTTGGCCGTTGTCTTGGTCTTTTAATCTCTCCTGGAATCCAGTTTAGTACCATCTTTGTTCAACAATGGTAATTACTTCGTGTTATAGGACCGGCCGACTGCCATTTTAGTTTCTTCATCCTTCTCATGATGTCACAGATCTGTTTGGTTTTAAATCTATTTATTAATTTTTCCTGTCTTTTCGGGTAATAACTAGCATACAACTCTCCATTCTTCTTTGCATTGTCTTACGTTTCTGAATGGTCTTCACAATTTAGGGTCCAAGTTTCACATCCATACGTGAGCACAGGCAAACAACACTGGTCAAAAACTTTCCTCTTGATGCACAGTGGAATGTTCCCTTGAAATATTGTCTTGTTTCTTCCAAATGCGTTCCATCCCATCTTCATTCTCCTTTTATTCAAAAGGTTCCCATTGTAAGGAATCCGCTCCTCGGTTTACTGTTTGCCTTACCTTGTAGACTTGTGCAGTCCTGGAACACTTCCCCTGATATTTACTGCAGCCTGGATTCTCTCACAAAAGCAATACTGCCACACGCCCCTTCTGCCATTGGTTCTCTGACCTTTAAGTACTGCTTTCCCACAATGCTCCCTGCCGAGCATAGTCCTTCCTGGATGTCTCTGTGTTCTGCCATAAGCCTTGTCTTGTCTGTCTCCTTGGTTCCTGAGACCGGCTGCTAGTGTCACGCAGTGGTCTGTTCCTGTGCTGAAGCGGAGTACTCTCCTTGTTGTCTTCAGCTCCCTGGTTCCTGTGACCGGCTGCTAGTCTCATGCAGCGGTCAGTTCCTGTTTCTTGTGCTGAAGCTGAGTACTCTCCTTGTTACTTCAACTCCTTGTTTCCTGTGACAGGCTGCTATATTCACGCAGCGGTCTGTTCCTGTCGCCTGTGCTGAAGCGGAGGTTTCCCCTGTGTTTCTTCAGCTTCATGGTTCCTGGGGCCTGCTGCTCTTTCCCTATTGCGGAGGCCGTGTCCTGGTTCCTGCGCTGAAACGGAGGATTTCCCACCCCGCACAGGACTCTTGCGCTGAAGCACTGGTTTACCAGTGCCAGCCTTGTCGGCGGTTGTGCTACTTTGTGTCTGTCTAGACCCCTCCTGAGACCAGTACCATGGGCCATGGTCGCCGCACGCGCAGAAGCCACTCCCGGCGCTCTAAGCGAAGCGGGGCTCTCCGGCTACCTGTTGCCGAACTCCTGCTTGAACAACGTTTACCCTGATGTCTCCAGTCCTGACCCTGGCGTGTCCACCGACGATCTGTCTTCTCCTATCCTATCCTGCTACGTACGACTACGAACTGCGCAATCCGGATCCGCCTGCCTCCTAAGGTCGGTCCTTTTACAACCCCACCTCAGCCACGCGGTCCGACCCAGGTTTTGGGCGACACAGCCGTGACAGTATGCTCGGGCCCCACAAACTCGGACCGCCCTGTGGTAGGGTTGGTATGTTTCTGTCTGATCCTGTCCCGGCCTGTAGACCATCCCAGTTTGAAAACCAGTATCGTGCGAAATACTACCATCTGATGAAGAACAGATTATGTATGAAGGGTTTAACCCCGTTGCAAAGACAATGCCTAACGATCTCATTATTAAGGCTTACTGCCTCAAGGACTTAAACAGTCTCTGGCCGCTTGTGTTTTGCTCCCCTGGTTCCCCTTACGCCTGGATAATGACCTATCAAACTTGCCAACGCCCAAGATATATCTTTGCCTTGGCTTATCATTGCATCCCCGAGTACAACAGGACCCTCTCCTCGCCAGCTACGCTGCCGCTTGGCAGTCCACCTGTGCTGCCGTCCTGTCGCTAAACCTGGGGACGTATCTCCCTCTCCAGGAAATGACAAACTGACCCACATCACTGCCCCCTAACGTGAAGCTGCCACGGTCCCTAGCCCTGATTGTACACCCGGGTACTCTGACACCAATGATACGTCTACTTACCCCTGCTGATCAGTCCTTGAGGTTCCCCTGGATATACGTTATTTCTCTAGCCAACTAAGGCTCTAGTATGAGAACAAGTCCCTTTTTCCCTCTATTCCTAACTCTGAATCTCCCTTTTCAGCCCTTGAAGTTTTCCTGCTTTAACCCCTGCTAGGCAGTTCTGTATGCCTTCCCTGTCAAAAACGAATTCCTCCTACCTCCACGTACTCAGTTTGAATTTCTAAGTTCTGTTCCCAGGTCATCCTGTATTAACCCTGTGGGGCAGCTCTCTGATCCCCTTTGGTAACCCCCTGTTCTCCGCCAGCCATGGTCACGTCCCATCTCCAGAGGAAAAATCCCTTGTCTCACTATTACAGAGGAAACACTCTCTATGTTCTACTCTCATGTACTGTCTGCATTAACTCCTGTAAATTTTTGCTGCCTCCAAGCTAATTGCCTTCGTTCTACGCCTCAAGAGAATGTGTCCCAAGTCCTACACAGAGGTTGCATTAAATGACTTCCCCAAGGTTGTGTAATCCTTAGTTAGTTTTTGCTATAAAACCCCTGCTTCAGCTCAGTCTCAGCTGCTGTGCCCCCTAAACTTCCGGCTAAAGTTCTGATTCCAGTTAAATATATTCAGTTACCAGTTTTTCCCTAACTTGGTCGCAAGGTTCCCCATTCCCGGGTACTCGCTGAATCAGTTTGTCACCCAGAGAGCAATGATCCCTGCTTCAGTACATAGTCCCCACATCGTGGAATCTGCAGTTATTCTGGTTTTCCCAGACACTCCTTACCAAATACCCACTTCAGAGACCAGTACAGTTATATACCCCCGTGTACTGTCTGTGTTCTCCCCTTCTCAAAGCTTAGGGTTAAAAACCGTACAGTGGTCAGTATGCCCCTCGGGGTTCATTGTGTTTTCCCGGAGGGTTTGCTGACACACTGTTTCCACTCAAAAGCGACGCTTTTTCATATGTGCTAGCTAGAAGCCTGCACACAGTTTCCTTTCTCTCTAAATTTGCCTTGCCGCCCAAAGCCCCCCCGGCGCCTGACTCGGTAAGGTAAAAACCTCCCTTCTGATTCAGAATCTCTTTCTATAAGAGGTCGTCCTTGCTGTTATTCCCCTGAATTTCTCTGCCCATGCAAACCTCCAGGGATCAGCATATCTGTTGTTACCCCCTTGTAGGAACAGTCTGAGACCACCCTGCCCTATATTAGCAAGTCCTGGTGTTTAAATCTGAGCTATTAGTTTTACTGCCCTTGCTAAATCTCAGTCCATCAGCACTGCAGCTAAACGTGCTCCATCACCGTTGGGTACTCGGGGTAAAAATTAAAATTCCTGTCTTAAAGGGTACTTTCTCACACATTTCCAGCCAAAACCTAGAGCCTCAGTGATTGATTCTAAGTCACTTATCACTATATCTGATTTTCTCACTAGTCAAACCCTGACACCCTCACCACTGGCTAGGAGTCCCGTTATCAGAATTTTTGCACTAGTAAACACGCCTAAATCTGTTTTTTGTCATGACAAGCACCCCTGTTGTTAGGGCCTTGCAGTTTTGGATAAGACTCCTTTACTTCAAAGGTTTCTGCTATTGAGAGTTTTCTACGGTTCCACTTACGCTTATTGTCTCTTTAACTCCCATCTACTCTCCCTTACCAGTCACTGATTCCCAGGCACCAGCTCCTGACGCGTAGTTCTCCTATCGGTACCACTGCTTTGCGAGATGTTTTCTGTTATGGATTCCGAGCCTCCCGCTCCGGAGTCAATTCCTTTACTCGCTGCTGTTTTTGTAGTCTCTCAGGTCCCCGTCACTGAGTACAGACTTCAGCTTCTGAGGTTAGCTCCCCTCCCTCCGCTACCCTTGCTCTGCCTGATTCTCAAGTTTCTGATTTAAAGCCCCAAAGCCTATTCCTACTCCCCAGACAATACTATCTCCCACTGAGGGTCCCCAGTATTTGGGAGCTCCACGCGAGTGCTTCTCTGCCTCTGTGAACGATGGTTTTCCCCCTCGGAACCTTCTGTTGCCCCTGTTATTTCCTTTGAGTTGGAAATCTCTGTACGTATCCCAAGATTCGGTCTCTATGTCTGGTTTACTGCTTGCCTTGTCACCTTCCATACCAATACTGGGAAATGCTCCCACCCACCCTATCCCCTCGCTGACCACTACCAGGGAGACCTCTGGAGGAGAATGTCCCTCTCAAATTCTACTGCAAGGGTCAGCCAAGACTTGTGCTGTCCCGAAGGTCGCCCGGGTTATTTCGTCAACTATCAGGCCGCTTATCCTAAATTCTGTCCCATTACTAAAGACTGGTCCCAGTGGGGGTTCTTCTGCCGTTTCTGTCCTCCGGAACCCTCTGGTTCTTCACAGCCTGGATTCCCAGCCATTTCGCGGGCGAGCCATTTAACCAAGATATCTCTACCACCACTCTCATATCCTAGAACAGTACTCACCAAGGAACTACTCGTTTATAGATCCCCTTTCCGCCTAAAAAACTTAGGAAACAACTCTATGTCCCCGAGACCCATGGATGGCCCTGTCTGGCCGCAGTTCTCTCGGGGGGTGGGGGTACACAAAGGAGTGACCACGAGTCTCTGACTATGACTCTAACACCAATCCTAGACGGTTCAGGAACACCCTCCTGGTCCCCCACTCTATGAGTGGTCTTGTTCGCCTGGAGGTCTCACGTGAAGGGGGGGGGGGGGGTACTGTAGGAATCCGCTCCTCGGTTTTACTGTTTGCCTTACCTTGCAGACTGTGCAGTCCTGGAACACTTCCCCTGATATTTACTGCAGCCTGGATTCTCTCACCAAAGCATACTGCCACACGCCCCTTCTGCCATTGGTTCTCTGACCTTTAAGTACTGCTTTCCCACAAGTGCTCCCTGCAGAGCATAGTCCTTCCTGGATGTCTCTGTGTTCTGCCATAAGCCTTGTCTTGTCTGTCTCCTTGGTTCCTGAGACCGGCTGCTAGTGTCCGCAGTGGTCTGTTCCTGTGCTGAAGCGGAGTACTCTCCTTGTTGTCTTCAGCTCCCTGGTTCCTGTGACCGGCTGCTAGTCTCATGCAGCGGTCGTTCCTGTTTCTTGTGCTGAAGCTGAGTACTCTCTTGTTACTTCAACTCCTTGTTTCCTGTGACAGCTGCTCTATTCACGCAGCGGTCTGTTCCTGTCGCCTGTGCTGAAGCGGAGGTTTTCCCCTGTGTTTCTTCAGCTTCCTGGTTCCTGGGGCCTGCTGCTCTTTCCCTATTCAGAGGCCGTTTCCTGGTTCCTTGCGCTGAAACGGAGGATTTCCCCCCCCGCTCAGGACTCTTGCGCTGAAGCACTGGTTTACCCATGCAGCTAGGCGGTGGTGCTACTCTGGTCTGTCTACCACCTCCTGAGACCAGTACCATGGGCCTGGTCCGCCGCACGCCAGAAGCCACTCCCCCGCTCCTAGCTGAAGCGGGTCTCTCCTGACTACCTGTTGCCGAACTCCTGCTTGACACACGTTTACCCTGATGTCTCCAGTCCTGACCCTGGCGTGTCCCACGACGATGCTGTCTTCTCCTATCATGATCTTGCTACGTACGACTACGAACTGCGCAATCCGGATCCGCCTGCGCGGTCTAAGGTCGGTGCTTTTACAACCCCACCTCAGCCACGCGGTCCGACCCAGGTTTGTGGCGAGCACAGCCGTGACACCCATCCATTGTTCCTGTACTTGCTGGCGAAGGTAGACCTAGTCTTCAAATTCTTCAAGTTCCATTTAATTAAATATTTGCCAGGTTCACAAATTTGTTGAAGATCACTTTGTTCTTGCTAAGATTCATATATGGCCCATTTTCTTTCTTGCTTCGGCAAGTTCTCTGATTTGCTGCTTGAGGTCGTCTGGACTTGTGGCAAAAATAACAATGTCATCTGCAAATCCTAGGTGACTCGAATATTCACTGTTGATTTTGATTTCTTTTTCTTCACAATCTAATGCATTGAACGATTCTTAACTTGCTTATATCTTCATGTAATCTAATGGTTGATGTGGCGTTTTCGTAAATGTTCCTTAGAATATTAATGTACACTTCTTCAACACTTTGTCTTCTTAATGCATTTAGAGCCACTGAATATAAATAGATCAACTGTATTGCTCTTCATTGTAGCCACTGACTATAAGCTGTATTTATATTCAGGTGAATTTTCAGCTTAACATTTTGCTGGCATTCAAGCTTCCATCAGATAATTGTGGGTGATTATAGGGCACCAAGCCTTAAAGCAGCACTCCTGGAGACCTTTGTATTTTATTTTCTTTAATAGATAGGATTGAAGCAGGGGGTCTCCAGAGCTGAACCGCATTCATTTCAGCTCGAGGGACCCCCTGCTTCCCGAGATACTTACCTCTGTATGGGGTATCAGTATCTCTGTGCTGTTTAAATGTCCCTCATCCCATGGGCCAATAGGAAGTCACAAGGGATGACGTCACGGGATGACGTCACGGCCTGCCGGACATGGAACATTTAAGCCGCCTTTATGTTAGCCCAAACCTGCCCAACTGGAGCTGCTACCGGCACCCCTAAGGAGTTAAGCATCTCGGGAAGCGTTGTCCATGGAGCTGAAATCAACGAGGCTCAGCTCCAGAGACGCCCTGCTTCAAACCTAAATTGGGAAGTCCCTGGGTGTGCTGCTTTAAAGGGAAAAATGCAGGAATACTTTGGCAGATTTTACAGCCAGAAGTCACACAGAGGAAGGTATTTTTTGACTGTAATTATTCCTTGGTAGACTCAAAGCTACTATAAGAGAGAACTGATGAGGCAGAACTACATTAATCAGAGATTGTAGGGGTTAGAAACCAGGGTGGAGTTTTTGCAGTAAGGATCAGTCATTGAGGAAAGTCTAGGAGCGGATGGAGAAGTATTATTAAAGGAGGTTGAAGAGAGCCCAAAGCAGACAAAAGGAGCTGAGAAATTGGCTGAGTAGCACAAGATTTGCTGTGATATATATGATTATGAGCACACTGCATCACATAATCCCTGAGGATCTGTAGACTTGTTTGGAATCGCCACTGAGGATTACAACCGTTTTATCCCATGGGGAGGTGTATTTATTCATGTTGTACCACAGTGGCTGCAGGCTGCATTGCAGAGAAACATAGCATTGAGGCTGCTCCGTTCCTAATTAATCTCCCTATGCACCTGTCCTAATAGTTTCACTTTAATCCCAAAATAATGTTTTACTAAAAAGAGAGGAAAAACAGAAAAGCTTGTATTTGAACTTTTTAGCATACAGATTTTCTTGTTCCAAGTGTATTTTATATAGAGTTGACATTTAGGGCCTAAGACGTGCTGCTGTTTAAAACACGTTCTCCTGTATGCTACTGTAGGTGACACCCTACTGCCCCATTCAAGTGAATGCGCTGTGTAGAGACATATTTATTAAGCAGTGTTGCTCCATATGACTGCCAGCATCCCATCCCATTCATATCTCATACAAGGAAGATAGAAATCTTCCTAGTGTCATTGGTTACAAACTGTTATTTATTAGATCATTGTGTAGCATTTTTCTTATACAGTATATTCATTCTGTTTTATTATTCAGTTATTGTTTTATTAATTTAATTTACATATTCGAACCCTTGTTTACTTTTATATGTTACTTATTTGGTACTTCCATGCTTGAAGCAACGTTACAGCCCATTCACTTGACGCGCTGTAAGGGGCCCTATTTACTAAGCTGGTCCCTTCAGTCAGAATAATAAATCTATTACTAATTTTTGGGGCCTCAGTAGGTCAAAGTCTGGCCCAGCTCATAGGAATAAGCTTTTGGCACTTAACACATGTGTAACTGAGCTTATTGCTATTCCTTGTGCTATCTCCAATTTGAAAACAGTGGCATGAGAGAAGGGAGAAATAGTAGGTTGTATGTACAAACCAAAGTTTCTGAATGTCTCTCTGCTATATCATCCTGGTTGGCCTTCCGACGCCTTAAACTCAACATGGCTAAAACAGAGCTCCTCATACTTCCTCCCAAACCTGGCCCTACTACCTCCTTCCACATTACTGTTGGAACTACAATCATTCACCCAGTAGCCCAAGCACGCTGCCTAGGGGTCACACTCGACTCCTCTCTCACATTCGCCCCTCACATTCAAAAAAAAATTCTAAAACTTGTCGCTTTTTCCTCCGCAATATAACAAAGATACGCCCTTTCCTCTGTTGCTCGACTGCTAAAACTCTGACTCAGGCCCTCATTCTCTCCCGTCTTGATTACTGTAACCTCCTGCTGTCCGGCCTTCCTGCCTCTAACCTGTCTCCCCTACAATCTATCCTAAATGCTGCTGCCAGAATCACTCTACTCTTTCCTAGATCTGTCTCAGCATCTCCCCTCATGAAATCCCTCTCCTGGCTTCCGATCAAATCCCGCATCTGACACTCCATTCTTCTCCTCACTTTTAAAGCTTTACACTCTTCTGCCCCTCCTTACATCTCAGCCCTAATTTCTCGCTATGCACCATCCAGACTCTTGCATTCTTCTCAAGGATGTCTTCTCTCTACCCCCTTTGTATCTAAAGCCCTCTCCCGCCTTAAACCTTTTTCACTGACTGCCCCACACCTCTGGAATGCCCTTCCCCTCAGTACCCAACTAGCACCCTCTCTATCCACCTTTAAGACCCACTTTAAGACACACTTGCTTAAAGAAGCATATGAATAGCACTGTGGATATTCTGAACACGATACATAAAGCTTGGCCCCCTGCAGACGCACTTACCAGAACTCCCTCCTACTGTCTCTGTATGTTCTCCCTACCTACCAATTAGACTGTAAGCTCCTCGGGGCAGGGACTCCTCTTCCGAAATGTTACTTTTATGTCTAAAGCACTTATTCCCATGATCTGTTATTTATATTATCTGTTATTTATTTGATTACCACATGTGTTACTACTGTGAAGCGCTGTGTACATTAATGGCGCTATATAAATAAAGACATACAATACAATACAATGTTGGTACCAAATCCAGTGGCAGTGTTTTATCTATTAGTTTTCAATCTTCCTGACCGCAACACTGAGCGAACCAATGACCTTGTACGTGCATACTGATGTTATTAACCAACTGGAGCACTCTATAGCAATATTAGGCACATTGAACCCACTCACTCTTAAAGAAGAAATCAATGAGGTTTTGAAAGCTCCTTACACTACAATTTAATCTATGAAGAACTCTGTTGGACCTTTAAAAGACACCACAATGTACTATTAATTCACAACAGTATATGTAATGGCTTTAGCAACTTTGTGAGCAGACCCCCATAGGAGCATTTTCCTAAAACCCAAGCATTGGCTTTCCTTTCATTGATTGATTGTGGGAGTCATTAAGAACACCTTCAACATGCTCTCTGTAGAAGAATAGATGTCATTTTTCGTGGAATAAAGCATTTAACATGTTTCGAAGTAATGGATGTGCTGCATTGTAACAGGGACTTATCACTTTTGGAGAGAAACTGCCTCTAAACCCAGCAGGTTAATTGCACACAGGTAGTCAACCAGACTCCACCTGGCTGATTAGGACTTTTAGAAAAAGCCGGGCCTGAGAAACAGGAAGGAGATCCCCTAGCTCACAAGGGAGCTGACAGAAGGAAAAGGAGGGAGATTCCTTAGCTCACAGCGGAGCTGACAGAAGGAAAAGGAGGGAGATTCCTTAGCTCACAAGTGAGCTGACATAAGGAAAAGGAGGGCTGTGTTCTGAGAGCAAGACAAAAGGGGACCAGACCTCTATGCCTGGACCCTCAAGCAGACACGTAGCCGGACACCACTGACTTGAAGGGCCACCTGTGTTAAGGTATTGCTGAGACTTTGGGGTGATAAGATAAGTGGGTAAGGGGCTTCCCCCCCCCCCCCAGCCTTGCAGAGAGGGACTGGGGAAGTAAGTTAGCCCTTACACAGGGATAGGTGTTTATTGTTTTATGTATATTTTTGTTTGCTGTATTCTTTAAAGGAACAGACAATAAAGTCTTATTTTAATTCCACCTTAAAAACACATACCTTTGCACACATCTCCTACATATGGGGTCAGAAGTTTGGATGAGAGGTGGCCCTTGAAGTTCAAAGGGGCCCCGGGGACTGCCTGTGAAAAATGTTGTGCTTTTGCCTGCATACAGTTCCTGCAAACAGTCTGAGCAACAAAATACATGCAGAAGTGACCAGATTTAAAGGGCTACACATCCAGACAGCAAAACTACACTGCACTGGAGAACGCCACAACGTCACAGTTTGACTGGGAGGACTGCGACAGACAGTGACCCACACAAGGGACTGATGCTGTGACCGGAGTCTACCCCACCACTTGTGAAAGAAAAGAAAAATGGGATTTTAAAATGGCCGCCCAGCTGAAGTCAAATACAGACTGCAAGAATAGGGAAGAAAATGTGTTCCTGGTGTAAAGAGCCCAGCCACATAGAGCAGTATCCCTTCTGGCCTTATTCGGATGATGAGGATGATCCTCACGTGGCCCCAGAAAAAGGGCAACAGCCAGATCAATATTTGTTTCAACAAGCCAAGGAACTGCAGCAGCAAGCAATGCGCTGTGGTCACAAGGAAGGTCCAGAAGGTTTACTTAGCAACTGCACATCCAGTATCACTAATGAGAACAAATGTGTGCACAGTACTACTGATATTTCAAAACATACCAAAGTAAAGAAGAAGAAAAAGTCTACAGAGACAGCAAAGTCTGCCCACCTGTAGGACTACCAGATGGGGTTCTGGCGAATACAGTGAAAACAGCTGCAATAACGCCTCTCGAGATCAGGAAGAAAAACACACCTGATACCACCAAAATGGAGGACAAGATGCAGCGTTCCTGTAATAAACCCTACCCCATGGAAGTGTGGCCCTTCCTGTCCTATTAGGATAAGGATGAAGATATCTCTTATGGGGAACGTGAAACGAATCACACCCACAAAGCATCCCTAGGGTGGTGGAGGTGCCTAAACTTGCACCGAACAAACAGGTCTCTATGACCCTAAAAATTCCTGCCAGCTAATGCAATTGCAAGAAAAGCATGGTGGATGCTGTGAAACTGCTGAAGTTTAAAACCTAGAAGGAGACCTCAGTACCCCTGATGGAATCGAGTCGTCCAAAGCAAAAAGGCGGAAAAAAGAATAGAGGTTCTCCAATTACCATGGAAGGATCAGACATGTCCGCAGATACCACGGGGGAAAAGGGGGTCGAGATGCCTTGGAGCCTAGAGGAAATGGAGAATTTGTCCCGCGGATGACCGAATATCCAGAGGACCCAAGGCAGAAGTCGTGTACCCCAAAGAAGTGTCTGTCTGGTGCTGACGGTGAGAAACCCTCAACCAACAAACCAGGGAAGCATAGCCGGAATCAGTGAGTGACGATCCCTTGACCAGCCCTGAAGAACACACACAAGCAGAGCACCTACTGCAGAACCAACGGTAAGGTCTGCGTACGCACCTCCAGAATGCAGAGGAGAAGCAGCGAACTCTGCATGAAGAAAATCTGCAGGCTGCTAAAGAAGTTCAAATGCTTCAGGAACGTCTGATTACCCAGTGTGTCCCCGCAGAGCAGCATGAGGAACTGAAGGCTACCCTGAACAACACCAGAGCTTCGTTGGAGGCCAAGCTTGGAGGCCAGGTGACTCAGTACAAGAGGGATCACAAGAAGGTCCAGAAACTGAGGCAAGCAGCTGCGGCCTTAGCGAAGACATGCACAGTGCTCCACAATATAATGAAGGATACGTGGAAGCAAGTTCAGAGAAAGCACGGTGATGAGATAAAGACCCTGAGAGGAGAATTGCAGGATGCACTCAAGAAATAGGGATCTCTCGCTGATGAGTTGAACTTGCAGCAAAGCCTAGAAGTGGAAGAGCTAAAGCTGGCAGCTAAACACACATCACAGCAACTTGCAGCCGCAGATTGCTGAGCTCAAGATACAGCTCGCAAAAAGAGGGAGAGTGAAGAGGTTTCCATTCGTCAAGTGGCCAGCCTGACACTGTGCTATGAGGCCATGATGGCCGATGCCCACAAATTCCTGGACCACATGGACAATGAGAAGGCCCAACTGGAGCCGGACAACGTCCGGGAGGAACACCGGCAGCTGCAGATCAGAAATAGAGAAAAGGAAACAGATTTAAGCCTTGCTCTGAGTCAACTAGGAGATGTGGAATCGCAACTCCATTCCAAAGAAGCTGAACTGGCAACTGCATTGAGTGGAAAAAGAAGTGCAGAAGGACAGCTTCAAGAGCTGAAAACTCAATTATCTATTCTTGAACACTCTTTAAGTGATACCATGAAATGGTATGAGTCTAGGATAGTAGAAATAGATTCTGGACATCAGACACAATTTAAAAGTAAGCTGACAGAGGCTTTGCAAGACCTGAGCAAAGGTTACAAGGAATGGACATTTAGTGCTAAATTAGAGTCCATGGAAAAGATGGCAATAGAAAGCTATTTGCGTAAACGCTCTGCGACTGTGGCCATACAGTCTGCCTACAAAGAGAGGATTGCCCGAAGCAGGGGATGTCTCATGACCACGTGGTCAGTAGAAAGACTGTACTTGGAAAAAGTCCTCCTCCAGCGACTGAGGAGTGCTGATCTCAAGCACCTTCTGGAGGAGACACTAATTACCTGGAGTAAGGGCTCCAATCCCAGCGGGACTGAGAGTTCTCGTACTCCATCCACTCTAATTCGAGCCACAGATATCTCGAGGGAGAATGGATGGATAGGCTTTGTCCATGGTAAGACTGAGCTTTCCACAAACGGGAGGTATGTAATAGGGACTTACCACTGTTGGAGAGAAACTGCCTCTAAACCCAGCAGTGTGCAGGTTAGTTTCACACAGGCAGTCAACCAGACTCCACCTGGGTGATTAGGACTTTTAGAAAAAGCCTGGTCTGAGTAACAGGAAGGAGATCCCTTAGCTCACAAGGGAGCTGACAGAAGGAAAAGGAGGGAGATTTCTTAGCTCCCAAGTAAGCTGACGTAAGGAAAAGGAGGGCTGTGTTCTGAGAGCAAGACAAAAGGGGACCAGACCTCTATGCCTGGACCCTTAAGCAGACACGTAACCACTGACCTGAAGGGCCACCTGTGTTAAGGTTCTGCTGAGACTTTGGGGGAATAAGGGGGGGGGGGGCTTTCCCCCTTCCCCCCCCCCCCCCCCCCCCCAGCCTTGCAGAGAGGGACTGGGGAAGTAAGTTAGCCCTTACACAGGGATATGCTTTTATTGTTTTATGTATATTTTTGTTTGCTGTATTGTTTAAAGGAACAGGCAATAGAGCCTTATTTTAATTCCACCTTAAAACCGGTCTCCATTGCATACCTCTGCACACATCTCTTACATGCATGCTTCTCATTCCAGCTACATCTCAGTCAGATGCATCCAATTTACACCCTGCTATAGGTCAGTGAGCGTTGAGCACAGAAGCTGAAAGGGGGGCGGGGGGAGGGGGAACAGAAAAAGGAAACCTTCAACACCAGCTGAGCCTGTTACTGAGCTGTGACCTGTTGTTCCCAGCTGCTGAGAATAAGAATCCAATCAAGGCTCGGCTCCTACGCTTCAACCCTTCATCTCTGAGAGCCACTTTTGTAACTATTTGTGCACATCGTGTATGTATAGCACAGTATGTGTTTCTATCTTTATTTTTATAGCGCCATCTTTACTACAGTACATAGTGCTTCACCGCAGCAATACACTCAACAGAATAACGAGATGTAATCTGCATAATGGGGAAAAGAAAACATGAAAGTAACATTAGGAAAAAAAGAGTAGCAGTCCCGAAGAGCTTACAGTCTAAGTGGTTAGGAAAGAGCTTACAGGCTAAGTGGTAAGGGCAAGACCTTACAGAGACAGTAGGAGGGTGTTCTGGTAAGTGCCTCTGCAAGGGGTGAATACTTTTGAGCTACTGAAATGCTTCAGTAAAGCAATTTGAGACAGGCCTTGAAGGTGTTATAGAGAGGGTGCTAGTCGGAGAGAGGTGAGCTGGGGTATAGCGAGGAATGAGGGGGCACGGGCCGCGCAGTTGTTACAGAGGCCCCGCGCTAAGAGCGAGGCCTCTGTAAATTTACTTACCAGCTTCTTATCCACGCGTCTCCATGGCAACGCAGCATCAAAAGACGCCCGCTACCATGGAGACGTGACGTCAAATTACCCCGCAGCGTCATTTGACGCATCATTAGAGGCGATGGTGGGCGCAACCGAGGAGGCAGCAGGTAAGGGGGGCGCAGGGAGTTTGCGCACCGCTGGCTTAAAGTATAGAATGACATTTGCATGCGAAGAGTATAGCAGCACAATCAAGTGTGTTGGAATCGTACAAGTTAATTGTGCAATCTTATTTCCTTCCCCCCACCCTTTCTTCCAATTGATGGAATGCCATGGGTCCCCTGAGCTGAAGCACTTTAATTTCTGCTCCGGGACCCTCGGTTCCTGAGGTACATACCGGCAACGGTAGTTACTGTACGTCCACATATTTAAATCCCCCTCATCACATGGGCCAATCGGAAGCTTGTGACAGATAACACTGGAGTTATATGTGTGATAACCGTTATAACTCTGCAGCCATTCCCTTGTCTTGAACTCTAAAACAATAAGATTTGAAAGCACAATAATAAGGTACCACCAGCTCCTGTTCCACATTATAGTACCAGAATCCTTTGCAGTTTAACTTCCTGCAGCTAAGCACAAAATTAAATGGAAATTTTTGGGCAAATATTTAGGCTTTATTTACAAGACTAATAAATTATGTTTGTGAAAACTGCTAGTCAGGAAACAAAGGAGGTGTAGATGAAAATCAGATTAAAATAACCAAACAATGGACATTACTGCAAACTCTCCTTATAATAAATATACTGTATATATATATCAAAAAATAATAAATGATGGCTCCAAATGTGAGTAAATAAATGAATGACAGTGATATATACAAGTTATTATTATATATAAGGTGAAAACACCTAAATAGTGAATATTAAAAATACCTAATCAGTGAATGTATGCTAAATAGAAATAAAGTCCAACCAGTAAGTGGAAGAGAGGATAGTGGGAGGCAGGGGAGGTGAATAGAATCAGAAAGTACTGTGAGGCAGCTCCTTGCAGAGACCAATCTGATAATAGATAAATAATGGTGACAAAGGAAAAAGAGTGCTCTTTTTCACCACTATTTATAAATCCACTTAGAGGAGCGAAACATGAAATCTTATGGGGTTTTTTGTTTTTATAAATCCGTTCTTTATTATTAGATAATAGTGACTGTTGTTTCTTTAATTTCAACTCTTAATGCCGTTTTTAATTAGTTAAATATACTGTGCATACTTTGATATCTATAGCAGAGTTTAGCCCACCTCCCCAGCAGTGCAAGATCTTTGCAACACTTTGGAAGTCATCTCAATTTGATTTTTCCAGCGACCGCAGCCTGACGTCGCCGGCACTATAAGCGTAGCCTAAGGATGCATTGTAGATGCCAAGTTACACTGAATGAAGGATTGATTGAAACTGAAAGGCGGCCATTATGTTAGGCACATAATCAGGATATTTACAGATTTATAACAGGAGCACCCAACGATTTCCAGCTTAGGTAAGAATGTAGAATTATACATTGTCACATGCTTGAGATATATAAATATAAGGGGGGGTGTAGAATTGCTGCTTTAAGCTGTATAAAAGTGACTTTACATTAAAAGAGAGGTTTTTTTCTTATATTGTGGGTGGGTAATTCCCATGTGCGCTACTAGGGGGCAGTGTGTAACAGAGAAAGCAGGATACATTTATATATTTTCTTATAGTGAGAGGAAAATGAAAATCAGTCTTAAAGTGTACTAGACCTCTGTTAAATACCTACATCGATTTTCGTTCCGGATCTTGTCAGAAAGAAAACCTGAATATTGTGTTAATATGTCTACAAATATGCCTTTATATAAAATATACACTGATCAGACCCAAAAGGGTTACGGAGCAGGTTTACTGGCTATGCACTTCTTTAACCCAGGCTGTGCTGAAAAGCGAGACATAAGCTTAGGCTGCGTTTATAGTGCCGGCGACGCGACGTCGTTCCAAAACAAAACAATTGACTCGAGCGCTTATAGTAGGCGAGCGCTTATAGTAGGCGAGCGCTTATAGTAAGGGGAACTGAGTGATTTTTCCGAGACTGTCGCCACATGTGACTGTCTCTGAACCAATCAATGGCCCCGTCGCTAGCGACGTCGATGAAAGTAAAATTATAACTTTCGCGGGTGGCGTCATCGGTCGCGTCGCCAGCACTATAAGCGTGGCCTTATAGGGGGTCCATATCAAAAGGGACAAGAAGCAAAAGGTGACACTGTGCTCATTATCATGTCCTTTCCCAGAATCCCTGGCTGCAGTGGAAGCACTGTATGCTATGAGATAATGGGGAAAGGCAGGACTGCAGACCTGTCTGAGACATGCGAATGTACAAACAAGTGGCATTTTTATTTGCTGTACACTGTATGGTGGAGGGTTTTTGTCACCTTTTTTTTTAATTTATTTTTTTTAACCCTAACTTGTTTTGTGTCTAGTTATAGAACATAATTATTTTTTCAAATATGTTTAAAATCGTATATATTTTCCTAATAGTAATATAGATGCTGACTGTTATCTCCACCTCCGTAAATAAAGATATTAACTGAAATATTTATGCATGGGAAACTGAACAAGAACACTTACTGTGGGTGTGTGCGAAAGTCTTATTAATGTGTCTCTGCCTGGGATGCCTGCCTGGGATGTTGCAATGTTTAACTGATTTCCAGATTGTCTGGCAAGGCATTTCAGGTCTCTCTGTCCCTCCAAGGGTTATAGTTCAGCATCTTCATTTTCTAAACCGATAGCAAGGGGTTACGGGGCTGATGGCACACGTCCCACATTTTATTTACTTTACAGCGATATTCCATGGAACAAAGAATCCTGCCGTCTGCCTTTTTAAATGTAAGCTCAGTGCCAGTACAAGCGCTGGCTGTGCCGTGAGAGGATGAGCTATATTAAGAACTTTAATCCAGACACACAAACATCCGAGATTGTTTAAAGAAAAATACCAGTGTCCTCCTGACAGTGCCAAGAGACATGCCGTTGTTTTGATCATCTTGTTAGCAACTGGTTTTGGGGTTACTTAAAGAGACTGCTATTGTGATGTTTGCACTTTGGAGCCATACACTACGAAAACATTTCAGCAAAACGTGTAGGGAAGTGGGAGAGCTGTGTACCATGGTGAAAGCGCAGTGTTTTCGGGGGCCCAGAACAAGTCATCCTGTAAAACCCAGCAACCACACGGCACTTTTGCCTCCGCAGCTCATCCTGTTGCTTTCCCACACCTACCAGGGTTTTACATGCAAAACAAACTCGCAAGGATTCCTGAACGAGGGCCATTAGTGGCTAATTTGCACATTTCCATCGGGTGATAACTTCATTCCAGCCAGGGCTTTTAACAACGTATTCCAACGGTTCTCAAACCTCTCCTCAGGGAACTGTAGCCATAAACAGTTTTAGGGCTGACCAATTTACACCCTGCCATAGGTCATCATTAGCTTATCGGTAGGGTATTCATTGGCCATCATTATTTTATCGGTAGGGTATTCATTGGCCATCATTAGCTTATCGGTAGGGTATTCATTGGCCATCATTAGCTTATCGGTAGGGTATTCATTGGCCATCATTATCTTATCGGTAGGGTATTCATTGGCCATCATTATTTTATCGGTAGGGTATTCATTGGCCATCAAAAAAAAAAAAGTAGTCTGATACAGGGACTAAGGAGTAGTTAGAGAACCTCTGTTTTAACTAATTCAAGGGCATTGTAGACCACTGGGAACAAAGCCTTCTGGCTGCCATGCATTTTCTCCCTTGGGGTTGATCATATTTGATATTGATATATTCAGAAATTGGGGTACGTCCACATTTTCTATATGTCAATAATGATATTTTCAGCAAATACAAATTTGGCAACACATTTCAGAAGATACAGATGTAGCAGGTGTTAATACAGCCGCTGGAGCGTGCTAGCAGGTGCAATAGCATGTTAACCCTTGCCCCTTTTTAGCACGCAGGTAATGACTTTACAATGGAAACTTCTCCCGCTGGCGCATTGTGTGTGTCTTCCTGCAACGCGTCAGTATTAACGGTCGCTACATCTGTATGCAGATACATTATTTAGTTATCGTTGCTGTAGCTTTTTTATTGTCACTTTTTAAAGCGTCTGCCCAAGCGGGTGATTTAAAAAATAAAATTAAATTATTTGTTTGTTTTACATAGCATTGAAAGGGAAGGGGGGGGGGGAGGGGCTCCCGAAATGAACCCCATTCATTTCAGCTCTGGGGACCCTCTGGCACCGGAGATACAGACCTCCATAGGCAGTGCCTGTGGCTGCTCTGCTTGGCTAGCAGGATTCACGGAATTTCGGAGTTTCAAGCTTCTGCGCCCTGTGGGCCAATAGGAAGCCGTGACATCAGGTTTGGCTTCTTCAGGCCCACTTGACGCAGGAGCTTTAAACTATGCAGAGATACCGGCATCCCCTGTAGCGGTCTGTATCTCAGGAAGCAGGGGGTCCCTGGAGCTGAAATGAATGGGGTTCAGCTCCCGTACCTCTGCTTCAATTCTATGCTAAATATATATGTATATATTATTTTTTTTTAAAGCGCATTATTTTGCTCCTTTAAATTCACCTCTCCCTTATTGTATCTACTTTGCAATATGTTTTTGAAAATGGTTTACCCGTAAGAATGACCTGGTCAGAATACCAAGTACAATTTTATGAACGTTCATAGACCAATGTCCTCTTCTGAGACATCAGTCAGTTGCCTAGAACAAAAAGTACGAAAAAAAAGTAATTATTTATGTGATACCAAATACTAATTTGTCCCCTGCTTTGTATCTTTTTGTTTTTCTCTTCCAGCTCTACGCAATACCTTGGTTTCTTACAATGTTTACACGTGAGTAAAGACTTGTTGTTTTTTTTTTAAATATCAATTGCAGCGCGTTCTGCATGGAAAGAAGAGGGTTGAAAGATGAGGCTATAGACAAATGGAAGTGAATGCGTAATTGGAAGAGAGCGTAGATTGTAGTAGAATAGGCTTAAGCTAGGTCTCTGCGGAATAAGTACTGTGGTGTAATCAAGGTGAAAGATTAAGGCATACAGAGCCATTTTCGTGCCGGCTGATATAGCTGAGTCCTTGAGAAGGCTTCCTGTCTTATAACGTGACTTCTTTCTCATACCCTGAGCAGGTCGAGTGAAGAGCTCTTGTCAGACTTGATTAAACAATTAATGCCTCGATGCGAGAATTGCGCAATGCCCAAGCTCCGAGAGCCGAATTTGCAAGTTAATCACACTGCTCTCGAAAATGCTGGGGCAAGGAGAGAGGCTGTGCCACTCTGCTGTTCACTTGACATTAGCCAAAACTCTCATTGGAAAGCGATTTCTTCTTCTCTGAAATATACTTCAGATGAAGACCCAGCCTGTAGAGTTTTAATGGGCTGAATAAAATGAGGACAATGGCTTCTCAGTTGTAATTATACATAGGTGATGAGGGGTCTATAAACCCATTCAGCCTTGAAGAGGTCTGCAATGCTTTCACAATGGCTACTGGATGCTCCGAAAAGGCTGAAGTACTCTTAAAGTGGGCAATCTGTGTGTGGTGGTGGAAGGGCTGTTAACAAAAATAGTAGTACAGAATGACATTTAACAAGAAAGGAAAAACTGACTTGGATACAGTTTTTTTGTTTTTTTTAATGTTTATGGGATATTTATGCTTTACGAAGATAAAGCAAGAGTTCTTTATTTCTTTTTCAAATAAGTCTTTTGGGGTGATATTTTTGGAAGATTGAAAATAACAGCGTTACCTTCTGCCACAAAGCAAGAGATAAAGCTCCATGAGTAAGTGCAAAATGTGTTGGGTACTTCTTATGTTTAGCATAAAGAGAAGGAGAATGGAGAAGGAGTGGCTCAGTGATTAAAGGCACTGCGTTTGAAGCATGGGAGTCTGTTTCAAATCCCGGTGTCGGCAACTTGTAACCCTCATAAGCTTTTCTTTAAATACTACTTCTTCCCACCCCCACCTTTTTTTCTACAATATTTTTTCTTATTTATATGTAAAGAATGTGATAATGTATACTTCTACATTCTTACCTAAGGTGGCAATCGTTTGGTGCTCTTGTTATAAAACTGTACAAATCCTGATTGTGCGCCTAACATAATGACTATCTCAGCAGCTACAATGTATCCTTATATTACTAAGGTAACATGATCTATTGTTACAGTTTGCAGCTCAGTTTGCAGAACAAATTATCACAAACTTTAAAGTGTTACAAAGATCTTGCACTGTTTGGGAGGTGTGCTAAACTCTGCTATAGAAATAGAAAAGGATGCTTTAACATTAATTAAAAATGGCATTGAGTTGAATTTAAAAATAAAATCGCTTATCTAATACGTATTAAAAAAACAACATTTCACGTTTTGCCACTTACATTTTTTTATTTTGACTTACAGAATATATTGTATCGGACTATTGAAGCACTCATACATTTTTTTATCTAATAAAAGAAGAAATCTATTTCTGTTACCAGAGAAATGTGTAGCTATGGTAGTTTGTTTTTGAGTTTCCACTACCGGTATGTGAAACATTCATGCACGAATTAGGAAAACAAATTTTAAGCATTCGTGACCGGTCAAAAATATCAAACGTTGCCAAAAAATATTGCAGACGGGTATATCTTGCGTATATCAGTAGAGGTTAGCAACATTGACATGATTTGCAGAAAGAAAGCTGTGAAAAGCTGTGTAATGTGGCAGGCATAAGCTTATAGGAGTCCATGTTAAAATAGATTTGAAGCAAAAGATGACACACTGTGCTCATTTGCATGTCATTTCCCAGAATCCCCGGCTGCTGTGGAAGCACTGTATGCTAAGAGATAATGGGAAAAGCAGGGTTGCAGACCTGTCTTAGATATGAATGTGCTCACAAGGGGTATTTTAATTTGCAGTAAAAAATGTTTGCCCTGTGAGAAAAATTATTTATTTTATTTATAAAATATTTTACCAGGAAGTAATACATTGAGAGTTACCTCTCGTTTTCAAGTATGTCCTGGGCATAGAGTTAAGATGACAAATAGCCTAATTATAGACATAATTAGCCTTTTCACATTTTGTGCAATTTCCTTAAACATTCAAAAGAACTTCACAAAGTGCGACAGATTCTCACATCTCTATTCCCAACACACACAGTATACTGGGCGTCCGCGAGCCTTTATTTATCCGTGCTGGGGAGATTGCTTCTGCTCAGCAATTTTCGGCTGGAATGTGTGCGCTGTTCGTTTTTCAAGTGACAAATGCATCATCTCATGTCACCTTGCAGAGCCTGACACATTGCCGTCAATCCTGTTGGAGATCATGTGGTCCTGCAATGTTTCCCTCGGCCACTGAAATAATATTTTTAACTTGGCTGCACATTTTTCATCCCCAAATAGTGGTGTTACCCATAATCAGCAACATTCCATTTTGGCAACAAATTGATCAAATGTTGCTTGGGTTCATAGCCCGTTCTGTGCCTGAGGGGCCTATGATATGCTTGGTTGATTATTGAAAACATAGTTTATGTTGCAGATATATTATGTTACTGTAAGTGTAACTAGTAACTAGTAACTAGTCTAGCTATTATTAGAGCAAATTTTCACTTTCCCCTGCAGCCTTAGTTAAAGCATTAGCTCATGGGGAACAAGCTTGACACCCCCTGAATATCAACATGTAGAATTGTGTACTAGATACAGCTCAACCCCGTTGCAACGCGAATCCGCTTATAACGTGATGCAAGCATGGCCCCCAATTTTCGTATTTATGAATACTTTACAATACGATTATTGGTTTCTTAAATACTTTATTCTCCAATGCATATAATTGTACATTATTTCTAACGCGATCCGCTTATAATGCGATGTGATTCTTTGGACCCCAAGCACAGTGTTATAAGGGGGTTCAACTGTATTTTTATGCTCTTCTGTCGCCTCAAAACTGTTTCCCCAAATATAGCACTAATCAGTATGGTTTCACCATACTTTGTCACCTGGTATGTTTACTGTCTCAACTGGACTGTAGCTAGTAAGAGAGCTTCTGGCATCATAGGGATGGTTTGTGAGTCGCAGGAGATGTAATATTTAGCAGAAGGCAATGGCATCATTTGACATCTCTAAACAGAAGAAACTTTCCAAGTTATAAAGTCCACACTCAGGGAGGTTTGAACAGGAACTACAGCTTTAAAATGCAATTGAAATAGTAATACATTAAGCGGCCAGGACTGGTACTGCTTTAATGCTTCGTTCCTTTGATGCAGAAGCAAAGCACTATTGTATTGAATGGTTTGCAAGCTGTATTTGTTATTTTGTCATTGAATTATTGCAGCACTGGGGCCTGCACAACAAAGACAACATGAAAAAAGTTTCCATCTGTATGTTCATCTCCCACAGCACATCAACATTTTAAGACTCGAGATAATGGTTGGGGAAAGTTGTTTTCACTGTAAGGAATCACAACTTTTAATTATTGAATACAAACATAATAATCTGACCTTCCTCCTCGTCGGTTACTCACAGGGATGGAAATATGTTCCTTGTTATAGGGCTTTTTTTTTTTTTGTAGCACTCCAATAATGAACTAATGGCATTTGTAGAAGTGATACATTTGCGGAGGCGATTAGCAGCATTAATAAGAGAAGATAAAAAAAAATATTCTGCCCCCGGAGACTTTGTGGATGCCGTAGCATATGTAACCGAGATCTGTGGATTGCCCTTGAGATGGGTACAGGACAAGAAGCGATCGGTATATAATAGAATATGTAAGAATTATGTTATACTCTTGAGCTTCGAATGAAGTGTGGCGTTTGGAATTTGCAAGCATTACATTTTTCTTTTGAAGATATGAAAAGAGCGTTTCTTCTGAATTGTTTATATTGAATTGTGGCCTGGAAACAAAGATTAGATACCATTTTTCATTTTTTTATTTGTGAATTTAAAGAAGCAATCCTCGCTTGTCTGTGTTTTTTATTTTGCATACTTATCTGTGGGTGAGGTGTTACCCATTGTCATAAAAAAAGTGTTCTTCAAAATGTACTCTTCGATGTGGCTGATAAGGGTTCCTGTGAACTCGACAGGAAAGGAATTGTTAATGTGCTCCATGTTGGAATTCCCATCATGTTTCTTGTCTGTCACACTGCTGGGGGCAGACCAGGAGATTTCTTGCATTTCTCTGGGCAGAGGAAGGAGCCACAATGCTCGGCCGGTCCCTGAAGGCCAAAACCTATTTCCTGTCAGGCTCAGCATCTGGGTTTGACCGGGCGGGCCCCCCTCAGCACCCATAATGTTCCTAAATAATAATAATAATAATAGCATGTTCTTGTATAGCGCTGATAGTTATACGTAGCGCTTTACAGAGACATTTTCCCTGCCCCGTGGAGCTTACAATCTATGATTTTGGTGTGTGAGGCACAGGGAGATAAAGTGACTTGTCCAAGGTCAAAAGGAGCCGACACCGGGAATTGAACCAGGATTTCCTGCTTCAAACTCAGTGCTTGTCAGTGTCTTTACTCACTGAGCCGCTCCTATATATCTATTGTACTCCATTTTGAGCTGGACCGCCCCTGCTTTAGTAAACGACTAGATTTTTATGTTTTAAGCAATCAACTGCCATTATCAGCAGAAAGGGGCATCTGCCAAATCACTGCACTATTGTGTTACTTTATGAGGGCATGAAGCTACACTGGCGACACACTTTATTCGAGCTTGGCTAGTCCCACGAATTCGGGTATACCCGGGTGTATTGAGGTTTGTGACTGTTTTCTGCCCGAGTGCATTGAGTTATTTTCCAAGCAGGGATTGAAGCATTTTATTCCCGCTGGCTGCAATACTGCACAGTATATATATATATACTGCATTACAATTCATGAATTTATGCCATCTGGTAGACACGCGAAGCATTGCAGCCTATTAAATCCTAATCATTATCATTTAACAGATCAGACGCCCGTCAGCCAGGCATGAACCCAGGCTGGGAAGGCAAACGCAACGGGGCTTGTCAGAGGTGAGGAGCGGCGCATTCCAGGTATCTGCCAGGTACATACTGGGTATTTGCTCGAATAAAGTGTGTCGGTGCAGTACAGTAATTCTTTAAATAAAATATCCCCATTAGAACTGAATGCTAACTCAATCATTATGATGCCGCTCTGTCAGTGAAGTGTTTTCGATGTTATTTTTTAAATTCGCAAACTACATTTTTACCACTTCTCCTTTTCTGTCTTGCAGATGTTTTTCCTTTGCACAAGATTTTCCACCTGTGGGACACATTGCTCCTTGGGAACTCTTCCTTCCCGTTCTGCATCGGAGTGGCTATTTTGCAGCAGCTAAGAGTCCGGCTTCTTGCGAATGGGTTTAACGAATGCATTCTTCTCTTTTCAGACTTGCCTGGTAAGTCATATATTTGTTACGTGTAATTTTTTTATACTCATTAAAGGTAAGGTCCACATAATGTCACACATGTCCCTGTTACCGTGTATGTATGTATGTATGTATGTATGTCTTTATATAGCGCCATTAGTGTACATAGCGCTTCACAGCAGTAATACACGTGACAATCATATAAATAACAAATAACAGATCATGGGAATAAGTGCTTCTGACATAAAAGTAACATTTCGGAAGAGGAGTCCCTGCTCCGAGGAGCTTACAATCTAATTGGCCGTGGCTCTCATATTAATATTTGGTGGTATATTGAGCCGCCGAAAACAATAATAATTTTTACTATGTGTACTATATTGAGGCCTGTCATTAAAGAGGCAGCACCTCCTAGAATCAGTGTACTAACGACAGAGACATGTTTAAGGGTTTAAATCTCTGACACTTCGAAGTAAACAAAACAAAATGGCCACCAAATTGTGGGCCAGTAGGAGGCTGCAACGGGTGACATTGCACCTTTCCCATTGACCATGGGAACTACCTCTAAAAAAGAATGACTGGAAATGCACTGGCACCTTTTTTCTGGAACCAGGGGGTCAACAGAGCTGAAAATAGAGCTGTTCTGCTTTGGAGGACCCCCCAGTTCGAATCCTGTTGTAAAATCAATTAACATTATGGCCAGGATTGCTGCTTTAATTTCCAAAGACACACAAGCAGCAAAGTATTTGTTTTTAGCACGGTTTCAATTGCTAAAAGGAGACAATACAATTGTTATTTATTTTATAGAACGTTGTGTTGTGGTAAACCATCGACTTCGCATTGAAATAAATAAAGTGTTACTGCCGTACACAGATGTAGCGCAACTGTTTCCCGTCGCGGCGTTACAAATAGGTAAAAGCCACAGCTGCTGGTTTAGTTTCCAAAGGAGCCGAATCCCTCAACCTCAAAAAAGACTCTCCCTTCGCATATAGCATTTAAGTCTTGTAGTTGATTTTTTACGTCCTATAGTTATTTTGGTAGATTGACCGCTGTGTTTAACCCAAACGGAGTGCTCTGTAATATTGAGCGTGTCATCAGTTTGTTCCCAATATCAGGAGTTTTAAACAAAATGTTTTTTTTAATTACTTTTCAAAACAATTGTTGTGCAATCTAGGAATTTTGCTGAGACTAGTAGAGTAACCACTGGCTTGATTTATATGCAATATTTGCATGCAGACATCTGTTTTGTGATGGTCTCAGAGTCACACGCCAAAATGTGCATTGCCTGCAGGGGTTCAGGAAAGAGTTTCTGAGAAAGTAGCTCTCAGCTGCGGACCAGTTAAGTTAATTGACCTGGGGACACATTCTTATTTTGGTTGAAATATAATGTCTCAACTCACTTTCTCTTGCAAGCTCATGGAGGAAATTTGAACACATCATTCAGACAGATGAGGCATCTTTCATTTTGATTTTTTTTTTTATGCCGAGAGCTGGGGCATCCACTTTTAACTACAGCCTCGTCAGTCTATCTCGTGTGAAGTCTATGTCCTGGTAATTTTAGGCTAGGTTACCATATCATGCTGTCCCATTCCCAGGTATAAAAGAAAACTACCTACTAGACCCTAAGGCTCCTTGATTGGGTCATAAAGTGCCTGCAGATGAGCACCTTTAAAATGAATATGGGCCAGTGTGCCGTGTGTTGTCATCTGAATATTGAGTTCCGCAATGAATCATGAACAGACATGCCGATTCTACATTTAACAACTTCACTGTCACCACTAAATAATATTGCATGTGCTGACTTGGCTCTTGTGGGTTCATATCGTTTTTTTAAAAAATGTACATTTTATGTCAAAGTACTCCTAAACATGCTTTATCACCTTTCACCCTTCTTGGCAACCTTTTCACCCACCTCAAGGAGTCATTTGTACTGTAGCTGTGACTATAACTTTGCAGAGAGCGATAAAGTAGCTATTTATCTTGTATTTCAGTCAGTGCACTCATATACTGTACTGTGACACCACGGAAGTAGAATGAAAGCAAGAAGGCATATTAAATATATTAAAAGAGCATAACAGGACAACTGGCCGAAGTCTTGGATTACGCTAGTAAAATAACTCAATATTTAGAGAGTGGAGAAGACGTTTCTGACACTGAGACGGTGTCCAATTTTGAAGCATGCATAAAACAAAGCAGCTGCTTTGTGTATCTGAAGTGATCAGCATGTACAGTGTACTTATCCTTTAATGACATCCCAGGGTCAGAGGTCACTCACTAGGATGTATTAGGAAATCTCTTAATTCACTTTGTGTCAGGTTCATTTCACACCGCAAACTTTCTTTTCCAAGGTTGGTGCACAATTGGTAAACCTCAGTCTGTGGCAGGTTAAATAAGGTTTGGAAGAGGGAAGAAAGAGAGGCCATATAACAAGCTCTTAAAAGTGCATACATTTTATATCTTATGGCATAGCACGGCTTAGTAAATATAGGCCAAAGTGTCATACCTTTCACTTAGCTTGATGAACACTATCATAGTGTATGCCAAGTGAGAGTTGGAGGACTTTTGAAATGTTAAGAGGACAAATAACCGTGTGGCACAAAATGTTATACATCCGATTATAATATGTGGATTATACACTGGTGGAAAATACCTGAACCCACGGACACATTTCAAAGCAGCAAGCCATCCTTTTTATGTTTTTAGTTTACATCTGTATTTTTACCGTACTAAAACCACATGGTGTCCCAGACCTGGCATGGAACTTCAAGCTCTGGGAAGCCTCTGGTTTTTGATATGTCATTTTATTTGCCAAAATGTAATTTTTAATTTGTTATAGTCTTGAAGAAACAAGTGCATGGGGGTCACCCACCCCACTCCCCGGCCGCCAGGATCACCAACAGAAAGCTACAATGTCATATCAGGATGATGTTGCCGTTTTCCTATTGGCCACCACAGCGAGCCTTGACTCTAGCGGCCATTTTTGTTTCCCCATATGGTCCACTGAGTGCTCGCTGCACCTGAACTTGGGAGGTTCCTGGTTGTCAAGGCACCACTGATGATTTCCCAGGGTCCCTCCCTGTTTCATGCATGATAAAAACATTTAAAGAAAGAACACTTGTTTGGCCGGGAATGCTCTCTAAAGCAGCCAGCAGTATGGAGTTTACCTCTAGGCAGGAAGAGAGAGACTCGGCAGCAGAGCTTCTACACAGAGCACAGGGTCCTGCACACACACAGAGCACAGGGTCCTGCAGGGTCCTGCACACACACAGAGCACAGGGTCCTGCACACACACAGAGCTCTGTGCCGTACTCGGGAACATTCTCGGAGCAGTTCCTCTTTTTATTATTATTTATTTGTTACAGGGTTGGGACTGGGAATCCCTTTCAGCCAAACACCACTATTATCAGCTAAGCACACACAATCTTGGCAAGCTCAAAACCCAGACCCACAGTATTATATATTTATATATTTAATAGTGCAGACTAGAGTGCTACTGGAAAAGTGACCTCAAACATACAATAGTTAACACAGAGGCAAAAATTTACATCCAATGTGGCACATTATTTAGTTAATTTGTATATGGTTTTTTTTATCCTGATAAGTATGGATTATTTGGTTCAATCTTTTGGCCAAAACATGTTAAGCCTGCAACCACATCAAGGTAGACCCTTTCAGCAGATACCTACACTGCCAATTGTACACACTGGGGCTTATGCAGAGAGCTACTTTAATGAAAGCCGCAACGGCAATAAAGTCGCCACATTATTGCCGTTTATGTTCGCCGTATGCAGGATACTCCGTTACCCCTGTGAAAACTTAGGGGCCTATGCAGAGAACTGCGAGAATGGCCATTCGCCAGACTTAAAACTCTCCATGTTTTTGGCGGATTCCCCTCGCAGTATGCAGGAAGGTGCGCATATCTATGAGAGGAATCCGGCAGAGAGATGGCGAGCCCTGGCGAGAATGGCTCCGTTGGCGAGATCTGTCAGCAGAGAGCGAGATCCGCCTCTCTCTGCACAAATCTCGGCGGCAAAAAAAAAATGTGTACATATCAATAGGATTGCTATTGTAGATGTGCAGAGGGTCTCTGGACATGAACCGTGTTGGTTTTATGTCCGGGGACCCCCTGCTTCCCGAGATACAGGCCCCGTTATGAGGTGCCGGTATCTCCTATGCATTGAGATAACCCGATCACGTGACGCGGGACATTTCCATTCATAGGAGATACTGGCACCTCATAAAGGTGCCTGTATCTCGGGCAGCAGGGGGTCCCAAGACATAAAACCAACACGGTTCTTGTTCAGAGACCCTCTGGACATGTACACTAATAATAAAAATACAGTACTGCTGCTTCATTACCTTACCGGCTATCTGTTAAGGCAATGAAGGGGTTAAGTCACAGTAGCATTTTTATTGGGGACAATGGCCCCCAATAAACATTGCATACACAGCACAATAAGGCTCTGTGCCCCCAACAACACCTAAACCCCCCTTTTATACATAACCCATAGTAATTTTTTTAGGCACAGGAATGGTACTATAGGCTGGCGGTGGCCCTCGGGTGTTGCCTGCAGTATCAAGTCTGTGCCCAAAAAAATTATTACAAGACACATAAATACTTTAACATAAATACACCCCACCCTCCTACCCACCCCTGTGAGGCATAACCACCATCACCCCCAACACACCGGGAGGCCTACCGTCAGTCCCTTGGGGACAATACCCCCTACCCCCAATACCCACATTCAAAACAATACACACACCCGCAAGAAGCATAACAATTATTAAAAAACTATACATAACCCACCCACACCATATAGCAAATATATTGTGGTGTTACATAATAATAACGGTTAATAAGCGCTAAAGTAATTAATGGGTTAAGCCACCCTTTACCCATTCATTTGTAGAGTGGCTTCACTCATTCTCTTTATATAATAATATTCATATATAATATATATTTCTATATATATAGATATCTAAACATATACATACATATATTTATATATATATTAATATATATATATAATTATATATATATATATATATAATGTTACATATATCTGTAAAAATATATGTAAAATATAGGTATGATTAAGCAATCTACAAAGAAATGGGAAAGGATATGCATGTAGCAATGTAAAACATCCGATCTGCAATTGACAACATCACTGTCAAATTAAAAACAAATCCAAATGAAAATAAAAACACATATCATCAGAGAATACAGCAAGCACCTATCCAAAGCAGTAAAGAGTAAATTGCTATAAAACTTACAATTGAACAATGTGTACATGAAGCAAATAATATTTCCATCATGTACACAATTGCAATCAATGGTCCAAAACAAATACACGATTGAAAGTAAACAGTCTATATAAACAAAGCAAGTCGACAATAATACATTATCAACACACAATTAATGCCATCCGAAAAACATTACAAGCAAATCTAAACAAAAAACACTATTCAAGATTGCTATGCAAATACAAAACCATTGCAAAAACAAATTTATTTCTAACTAACACGATCGTACACAATCTAAATGCACCAAATAAGCCACAATAAACCATTAAGGCAGGGTCCCAACATATACCCATGCAATCATCATCATGTTAAATGAGAAAAGTAATTCTACATAACATTTCACACACACAATAGTAAGCAAACAGGGAAAAGAGTTGTATAATACATGACCAAATGCAATAAACATTTGAAAAACAACCCGTTAATAAACATGTATGTATATAGCTCCAGATGGATATATATACATACATGGCCATGAATTGAACATTAAAAAAAATCATCTGACTTTTGAGAAAAAACACAAAAAAAAAAACCCATTTCGCCGCTCAGCACCAGCTTCTTGCTTTTGTTGGCGGAGCGATTTGGAGAAAATCTCTCCATTTTATAGCCCCGACCAGCGCCGAGATGCTGATCGGGGCTACTAGAATACGGCGGATTTTAAAACTGGAGAAATATTGCTTCTCGCCACCCATCTGGCGAGGTTTTTTTAAAGAAACCAAAAATCGGCGGATTTTAATCATATGGCCAGTTTCTCGCCATTTCAGGATTTGCTATGGGCATATTTGTCAAATACATGGCGAGATAGGGCTTCTCGCAGCTCTCTGCATAGGCCCCAGTGTTCTTTGTATTTTTAGCTCCAGGGATCGCCCGTTCCCGATTTATGCTTACTGGTGAAATCACAGAGTTTAAATCTCTGATCCTGCCAAATCCTGCCCCAATAGGATGTTGAAACGTCCACAGTTGTGGTTGATGGCCATTTCAATCCCCTTTAAAAACCAGGAAGTAATACTAATAACTTCATCAGTAAGTATCTGGGTACCCAGTGTGCCCCGCAGCTGAAAATAGTGGGATTTATCTCTAAAGAACCGCATGGTTCAAATCCTGTATTTAAAAAAAAATAAAAGGTTAGTTAGGGTGCATTACTCCTTTTAACTGACCTGGGATTTAATTAGCCCTGACCATTGAATCTGTTAGGCTGAATACCTGGACCTGAGGGAATCAGATGGGACTACCTTCAGATTCTTGGATAAAATAGAGTGACAGGTAACAGTTGCGTGTCACAAGCCAGCAATGCTAAATACTTGCACAATAAGACATGGCACCAAAGCACAGCTCCTAATGCAACGTCTAAGTCCTTACTTACTATATGATGACAATAACTCCTTTCAATAGCGGAGCATTTTACAATTATACTTGAAAGGCATTTATGCAGCCACCCCCAGGGTGAAATCGGAGCGGCTTTTGTTTCGGCACGTTTTTTATTTATTTATAAAAAATATTTTACCAGGAAGTAATACATTGAGAGTTACCTCTCGTTTTCAAGTATGTCCTGGGCACAGAGTAAAACAAATAATACATGGTTACAAGTACAGTTACATAAATGAGCAGGGTATACATTATATACAAGACATTGCGTGCACAGTTAAAGAAAATATATATTATGGGCGTATGAAACAGTTACAGACCAGATTAAAATGTGAGACAGCCTTAGATTTGAAAGAACTTAAACTGGTGGTGGATGTGAGAGTCACCTTCATAGCAGACTCCTTAACAACGAGATGCACATCTCTCTGTGTTTATCTAGTTTAAATATTATACATACATATTTTTAAGTGTTTAAACGATTACATTTTAATAGGTTTTTTTCCCCCCATAATTAATACAGGGACTGATTTAAATAGTTGAAAAAATACATTTACAAGTTAATGAACTAGAGTAAATTTCAGCTTTTGCCGAAATCAAATAATGTAATTGTTTTTCATTTAAATGCCAATCAATTTTTGCTAATTAGTTTAATGATCCTACAGCCTCTTCTCTTGAACAGGTTCAGTGCTCATGAACAGATTGAAGAGTTAAAGCAACGACGTCCAGGAAATTGGGTTTTGTGTGATTTGCCATTACTTCTAATAATAATGTAAAATAATAGAAATATTGAGGCAGCAGGATCCCCCTTGCTGCAAATTTAATAATGCAAGGGGTGGCCAACTCCAGTCCTCAAAAGCCACCAACTGGTCAGGCGTCCAGGATATCCCTGCTTCAGCTCAGTTGGCTCAATCAGTGACTCAGTCACTGATTGAGCCACCTGTGCTGAAGCAGGGATAACCCTTATACCTGACCTGTTGGTGGCCTTTGAGGACTGGAGTTAGCCACCCCTGGTATAAATCATGCCAAGGTTACTTCTCAATAGGTTCTGCCATGCACCTCTGCAAGAGTGTTAGGGCCTCATGCAGTAAGCGTTGATAAGGGAATTATCGCCATTTTATAGCCAAAATTGGGTTTGAGATTCAGTAAGCGCCGATAAGTGCTTGATATCGCCATGTTTCGGAGCCGATTATTTTGTTATGGCCAGTCGGCTGCCGATAAGCCTGTTTTCGCCACTGATCGCCACTTTTTTAAATCGGCTGGATTCAACAAAAAAAAACAGCTTATCGGGCCTGATCGGCACTACGAAATTGAGATGTTATGGCCAATTTCTCCCGCCAACTAAAGTTGGCAGTTTGGAGGGGAGAACGATCGCTAAGGCTGCCGCAACGGCACTTAGAAAAAAAAAACTTCTGTACATCAATGGAGTCAATGGAGCGGGGACGTATAACAGTATAGTACTGTTTACGTTTCATTGCTCACAATACAAACGTCATTTGCATTACAGTGTGGGGGCATTCCCTGCATTGTGTCACAGCTGACGTGTATTATTTGCATAACATTATACTTTTACATGTTTGCAGCATTTGCGGGTCACATTACTCATCATGTGATGATGTGCCAAGGGAAAATACTATACTCAACTCTTAAAGGAGAACCTCACATCATATCACACATTTTAATGAACTGAGCAACAATTATTTACATGATGTTACACATGACACACATGTCACACATACACCGTATATTCATGTTCCTTTACATTACACAATGCTTGTAATGTGACACGCATCTTTAAACGTTCATGTACATCTGTCTTCTCATGTTTACATATAGTTTTGGGTCCTCCCTATTTTCATGACGTCACTTATTGGACGCTCAATCACATTGCATGTTTACATTGTAACCGTAGCATTACAAGCACTTCAACCTAACTTATACACACATGTACAGTAATTCAGCATTGGGACACCTTGTTAACTCATTCTATACCAACTATCCTCCTTACAGAAATGCATGCATATGCACACGACTATTCATTGTTGTCAACATGTCACAATAACATGCCTAATTACACATGTTACACAAAACTTTTCCCACGTCAATCTCAGCCTTTTTGCCTAATTACATGACTGACTGTTGCGTTCACAAGTGTTACATGCATTGCACATGCAACTATTTATTTGCAAGCAATGTTTCTACAAAGGTTCACGTCACATCATTGCCAAATATCATCATTCCCTGCAGAATACACACAACAAATACTTATAACAACAACTGCACACAGCTTGCCACAGAAGTACTTTATTATGTTAATGTAACACCTTGCATTTTACTATGTCACCTGACATCATCACATACCTATTTAAAGGACGCCCATTACCTGCTCATTCACAGCTACTCATTTCAAAATGTTGAGATTGTTTAGGAGACGGAGGAACATTCTTTTCTATGACATGCTTGATGATGAAGACAATCATATAGGGCAAGGGAGGGACACACCGAGGGACAGTGACAGGGACAGTCACGCGGATACGACAGGGACAGGGAGAGGGACAGGCCGAGGGACAGGTAGAGGGACAGGAGATCAGAGGAGAAGACAGAGGAGACAAGTTGTGCCTCGTCCGCGTCTGTACAGGGAGAGAACCCTGTTAGATGGGATGAGTGAGGAGGAGATTGTAAGTCGCTATCGTTTGAGTTCAGCAGCAATCTTAGCTCTTTATCAGGAGATAAGGGGAGATTTAGATTTTTTCACAGCCAGAGGTCGTGCAGTCCCTGGGCTTGTTAAAATGCTGTGCTCATTACATTATCTTGCTTCCGCGTCATACCAGACAACTGTGGGCATAGTGGGCGGGGTCTCGCAATCTACATTCTCGCGGGCCTTGACCCAGTTTCTCTATGCACTCAATAGACGCGCTAGGAATTATATTCATTTTCCTACAGAGGCGACAGAGTGGCTGGAAGTCAGGACTGGCTTTTATAATATAGCAGGGATACCATGTGTGCTGGGTGCAATCGATTGCACACATGTTGCTTTGATTGCACCTAGTCAGAGTGAGCATGTGTACCGCAATCGTAAGCACTACCATTCACTCAATGTACAGGTGGTATGTGATGCGACGATGAGGATAATGCATGTGGTACCCAAATTCCCTGGTTCCAGTCACGATTCCTCCATCCTGAGGAACTCTTCAGTCTTCCATGCGTTCGAAGAGGGACATTTTGAACATGGTTGGCTGCTGGGTGAGTACACATTTACATGTTATAACACAAAACACATTTTTATTTAGGAATGTTGGCATTGTACAATTTGATCACTAATGTCAGCTTATGTGTGCTCCATTCATTATAGGTGACTCAGGATACGGAATTAGGCCGTGGCTCTTGACTCCGGTGCTAAACCCTCAAACTGAAGCAGAGGAGAGGTACAATGCAGCCCATATATCTACAAGATCTGTTATAGAGAGGACATTTGGCCTACTCAAGACCAGATTTAGGTGTCTGGACAGAACTGGTGGGGCTCTTCTATACAAGCCTCAAAAAGTGTCTGATATTATCCTTGCCTGTTGCATTTTGCACAATGTTGCACTCAGGCACAATGTACAGTCAGACCTAGCTGAGCCTGTGGTAGACGAGCATCCCACCCATGTAGCTGCTGAAAATGAACAAACAGCCAGTGGTGGCCAGACACGCCAGAATCTCATCAATTCATTTTTTTCTTGTAAGTACAAACATATATGTTCCAAGTTCTACTTTTATACTTACATTATGTTATCTTAACAATAATGTTTTTTTATATACCCTTCTGGTAGGACACAGATGAATATGGGTTGCACACCTTTCTTCTCTCTGCTGTGTGCACAAAGGGATGTGGCACCGGTATGTTATTGTTGCACAGGTTATATAATCCCTCTTCAATTTTACTTTAGTTGTGTGTATGTGAATAAAACTGGGGTAACAAAGCACTAATATTTTAGCATTGTGTTGTTCCTTATGCTAAGACAATACACATATTATGCCCATACTCATTCATGCTTCTAGTATGCTTACATACAATGTTATTGGTGCAGTGTAACATGTACATCCATATGATGTGTACACCAGCCTGATTTACATTTTGAATGTCATGAAATATACATGGTGTTGCACATTTAACACCAAATACACACTTTGCTGTGTTGTTTACGGTACTGAAGATGGCATGTCAATGTTTGCAATTTATATATTGTTCCTTTGCATTATAGGTATATCTCCAGTATGACTGATCATGGTATGTATATTTGCTGACATCTCTCATAAGATGTGCCTACATCAATCTTCCTATAATTATTTGAAGTCAAAACCCAACATATTGGTTTAAACACAAATGTTACATATATGTACTTTCTGTATCATGTATATGCATTTAGCTACTCTTGAGCTTTCATGTGCATTGTATTAGAAAATGATTACTCCCATTTCATCACATTTTATGTATGTTTCCTTATAAATTCCATTAATGTAATATAGAGGTGTTTGGAGACAAGGGGATAACTAGTTATTTCTTTACTTACGGGAGATCATTCATCACGGATGAAATTGACTGATCATAGACTGATCATGAATGCCTGCAATCACAACAATGCGTACTACATCTTATATTTAGCAATGTTGGTGTTTTGTAATGCTAGGAATTAATAGTCAACATTAATTTAAATTTGTGACATGTGTATGTATAAGTCACACGTGTGTGGATGTGTCCTACATGTACCAAGTGTTAAACTGTTAACAGAGAAGACAAATTTGTCACTAATGTTACTGTCATTTAGCATTTCTAATTTACCAATATGACAATGTTGGTAATATTTTTGCAATATAAATCACGTCACTTCATCATTATCATGATGATAATTATCAAGTATTGTCACAATTGTAACGTCAATCACGTGCACATTAGCATAGACACACCTTGTAAGACAACTGTTTGTGTCTGTATCAATTTGTGTAGGATCCATGTATAACACCGACAAATGATAACACCAGCTTTATTATGGTAGCTTATATCATCATATTGACTATACTATGTATTTTTAGAACGTTTAATAAACACAGTAAACTATAGTTAGTTAGGTTAATGAAATATACACAGAAACGTACTTCATTACATGATGTTGATGTCATAATCAGAACATCATGCATTGTAGGGGACCACAACATCTGGCCAATAACATTATTTGCTACAGTCCCAAACCATTTTATCAACATACCCATGTAACAAGAGATTTTTAACAAGAAATGGCTAGTTGGTTGTAAGTGTCCTTTACATTGGGAGAAGGAGTGGCTCAGTGAGTAAAGACACACACTGGCACTGAGATTTTGAAGCAGGTGGAGTCTGGTTCAATTCCCGGTGTCGGCTCCTTGTGACCTTGGCCAAGTCACTTTATCTCCCTGTGCCTCAGGCGGCAAAAAATAAATTGTAAGTTCCACGGGCCAGGGACCTCAGCCTGAAAAATGTGTCCGTAAAGCGCTGTGTACAACTAGCAGCGCTATACATGAACATGCTCATATTATAATTATTATTATTATTATTATTATTATTGTTACATAGTTTCGACAGTCATACGTTCCATTACACAATATAATTCACAAATGTGTTAGCAGAGTGGGAATGGTTGTTATATATAAAACACACCATGCCATAAAATGATAGTAGTCACTAAAGAACACTCAATAAAAATTCATGAGGCACTATTTTGCAACATCATTATGTTAATTAAGTGCTTATGCAATATAGGCATAAGGGTATCACATTTTTAATTGTTTGTTAATAAGCGCTGCAAGCAATATAAAATTAGTTCCATATGTAGTATAGTAGTCGGTGGCTCCTCCTCACAATCATCTCATATAAAGGTAGACTCTTCTGAAATCATACATTGATCCGATTGTATCTTCCCCGACATCTCTGAAATACAGCAAACACATGATGGTCAAATATGGCACCTTACTATATATGTATCCGTGACAACGCATTACACAGCTCTATATGATTGTGTACATACACACGTCACTCACTTATATGTTAGAAGTACAAGTGTACATCAGTATGTAATGTTTCTTTAAATTTGTAGCAGGCATAACTATGTATATGATGTGAACGTTGCCTGTATACTGAAAAATGTGCGCCGCCATCTTAGTGTGCGCACGCACTTCACGCTTGGCTGCACTAACTGTTAGCGCATGCGCAAAACAAAGCGTACGTTGTGCGTTCAATACATCTTGAAAATACCATTAAACATAAAATCTTTATTTCAAATACAATGAATACGAAACTACATTCGTTCTAAACGAGTACATCTGTATTCTTTTTAAACAGACGTGTTTGGACAGAAAGGACGGCCGATAACACAATGCGCAAATGCAATACGTGTGACGTCATGTTAAACCAGCGTGAAACGCACGCTAACACTCCTCCCACTCAATTAACATTCGGCTAACGCCCAGTGAACGGCCCCAGTGTATGACACCGTGCAGTTACCGTAACTATAACAAAACAACACAGCCAATAGGCTTTGAGGCGCGCACGTCGCTTGGGGGCGGGACTTACATCCGTAATCCTTTTTAAGGACGCCTTGGGCCATGACAAGGGTCCCACGTCATACGTGGTGGACCCGCTTTTAAATGTTGCATGATAACAAAACAGGTATGTGTTAGAGTTATGTTAAAATGTTGCTAATATGGTTAAAGGGATAGGAAAGTACGTATATTTATTCCGTCAGCAATGTGTACTACTCTTTCAGGTTATACTATATTGTATTCGGCAACAATTTCTTTGTGATCGCTACATGTTATGCAGTCTGCAATGTTACGCTGTATCCACGCATTGAAAGGGAAAATGGTGGTTAAAAAAAAAAAAAAACATTTAAACGCACAGTCAACGCATAACGGTTGTTATATTTACCATTCTTCTAGAATTAACTCTTCGTCTGGCTGCAACTGGTCGCTCCAGAAATGCAAGGCATTTTCATCCACGCTTGACCCACCCGCTGAATCCAGTATGACACACATCTCCTCCATGAAGCGCTCATAGGAATCGCCACTGCTTTCTTCAAACAATTGGTCGGTAGGTAGGTTCATTTCTTCTGGTTCCCATTCCAATGCATTTTCAGCTGAAAGGCTTGGTACATAATCATAGTACTTTTGTTGTTGTACAATGTGGGTTTCAGGAATGGAGGGTGCAGATATTGCAGCAGGTATCGATTCACACGGAACAGTAGTAGCGGATCCATTGCTATTGGCATTAGGAATAAATATGCCTTTCACAACAATATATGTGCCCTCTTTCAGGGTAAAATGCTTTTCCTTTGCAATCTTCCAGAAACCATAGGTGTGTTCTAGCTTATCCTGCACACGTTCAAAAAAGTCATTAGTTGATAAAGTGAATCTTATTGAGGAATTAAAATTCCGCGCATGCCTACGGTCTTGGTAATAAGGATATTTAGCTCGAATCAAATCATAGATTTGGCGTGTGCTTGCTTTGTGTCCGCGACTGTTTAAAATTGCTTCTGAAACCATGTACTTATACCCTAAAAGGGGATTCATATTGTTAACGAATTCATCAGCCATGTCAGAGTAGCACAAAAGATGTGTGCAGTTCTGTCTTCTTTGCTCATCAAAATGATTCTGCTCAATGGCTAACAAATTCCTGTGTTTCGTTTTCAAGGTCAACAAAAGTAACTACTTTTACTCCTTATTTCAAACGCCAATTGGATGTGTCCTTTTAATTGGTTTAAGTTTTGTGGTTAGTGATAGGCGAATGTGGGAAAAACATGTATCATTATTTTATCTCGTTTGTGAAAACATTCCTACACTTATTTCAGTAACATTGAGTTTTCTAGAAAAATAACAAAGAGCACTGTGTGAAAATAGTGCTTAGACAGCCATATCAGTAAATACACACACCTGCAAAATGAAATGTTTTTTTCCCACATACTTTTCTGTGTGTATTTGAAAGTCTGGTTAACTACCTGTCTGCATGAGTTTAAATACGTGTGTATCTATATATATATAAATATATCTCTCATAAAAATATATATATATATATATAAAGTGTATATTGTACTATATGTATCTCTGGAATTTCTCATTGTTTTCACTTTCAGCAATGACCCTGTAGGGAGAATGACTTTCAATCTTGTTTGACTATCACTATGACTCTACAATCCTGTGCACTCCAGTGGCACAGGCCACGTTTGTACTTATGGGAAGACGATTCTATCTTTTATCATCACACGCGTGGGGGGAGGGGGGAACTCTTGCCCTCCTTTAGTGCAACGCTTGTTCTCCACTCTGCTTATTCACACAGTTATTGGTATGACACTTTTAACTTCTCCAGAACATGAAGTGCCTTCAGTGTGTTGCTGTACACCATAGTTCCTGCAGGCAGTGAGGCTGCTAAATACATAGGGCTTGTATCATTGCTAAATGAAACAACAAAAAACAAAAAAACAAGAGCACAGAGAGAGGTTTGCCACAAACCTGAATTATTGTTATATGATAGGAGGATTATTTAAAAATAATAGCGGCAGTGTGTCACAGGAGACCAGGCATTTACACCTTTATACAGGGATCATATCACTGAGCAAAACCAAATAGTAAAACAAATTGTCATTTATTCCATTGAAACAGACGTACACACAGTGGATTACAAAATACAAGAGAAAACACACTTTCTGGGATCTAAGCTGCAAAACTAGCCTCTCCTAGGTGAAACAGTCCATAAAACAAAGTCTTTTGGTTGACCGGGACTTGGCCCAAAATGTCCTGGAACTCAAATCGGCATGTAGTTCCTGACGCCACCGCTGTATCTGCTCCAGAGATGCCGAAATACCTTGACCGGGAGATAGTACCAAACGTCCTGGTACTCTTTTCGGCTTGCAATCCCAGTCGTGACAGTTACGTTCTCTTTTCAGAACTTGACCCCGAAAAGTGGGTCTTAGAAAATTTCTCGCCTTGAAATATTTGAAGCCAGCTCGCGTCTATTTCTCTCAGAGCATCTTTTGGTGATTTAGAATTTGCCGCCGCTGGCTTGGTGCTTAGAATCTCTCGTCCGGATTGGCTGCGGGGTTTCTTATAGTATTTTGGAGTTCATTCACAAAATACTACAGCCAATCCCAGCATGGAACCTTTCCAACCAGCCAATCAGGTGGCTGCCAGTATTCTGAAACCAGGAAAGCGGATCTTCTGAATGAAACAAGGGCATGTGCGACTTTGCCAGCTTAGCCACTTGCTGTGCAGAAGCCACCCGCGGGGCTAGGTGACTCCAGGTCTGGGAAGGCGAATGCAAGCCGGAACGGCTTGCATTGATCCCAGGACGTGGGTACTTCACCCAGCCATCCTGCCCAAATGTTCTTCACACCTCTGGCAACATCTGTGGCTTTCAAGTCCGGACCTCGAGTAGACACAGTGGCACCACAGTTTGGTAGCCCCCTGTCTCACTCACAATAGCGGCTTTGAAAGTCCCAGCTTATTTTACAGTGCACAACCAAACGTTTAGGTTCATCCTCAGGGCTGTATCTCATTCCTTTCTTGAAAACCGGACTTAGATTTCATAAAAACCCTTGCAACCTTATATATGATTGGAGTACCCCCAGAACCCCTATACCAGGTTCTGGGTTATAAGGGCATTCACTAGGCATCCCCCCTTATACTAGGGACCCCTTTACCATTTCAGGGAAACCACACATCCCTATGCCCTATTACATTTCTGATCTGTGTTGTAGCTGGGAGTCCTAGCGGTGAGTCGCGCAAGCGTTTTCAAGGTGAGATTTTGCCGCAATGTGTCTTAATGTATCCGAGAATCCAACCTGATTCATGGGTACATTTTTGGGGTATCCAGCAACTCTGGAATCTCGCTACCTAGACACATTCTGACAACACCTTCTACATAAACCCCCCCTTGAAACTCATAGCCTAGCACTCTCTGCTTGCTGGCACACCTGGAAAGGTAAAACACAGAAAATTCTTTGTCGCACAATTACATACATTGCATGTAAAACAAACGGGTTCAAGAGCTGACACTCTAAAACCCCAAATATGGATCAGAGGTAAACAGCTGGGCATAATACCTTTATTGATGGCCTGGTTACCCGCTCACCGTCACACAGTGAAACAAAAATAAAAATACATGGAGTCTGCAGATACAATAACATTTTAGGGGTGTTGCCTATGGAATATGGAAGGTGAAAGAGGTTATAGTGTTTGATATGGCAATTTGCAAAGGTAGGTAATGCAACAACGGACACTTATTTTAAAATGTAGATTACATTGCTGTGCTAAATATTACAGTAACTGGTCAGTGCCACGAATCCGCTCCCTGTAGATCAGACGGCTGAAGCATTGATGCTGCTATTCTGACACTACATATTTGGGCAGCTGGGGGCCTGTGGAACCACTGTTCGGTCGTATGGATGTGCCCTCGTTGGGCTTGCTATGTTTCTCCTTTTGGCTTCTGAACATTATGAATAAGGTCTGAAGAAGGTTATCAGAATCAAGAGTAAATGTCGTTTTTATAAATAAAATAATATTTGTTGGTACCGTGGAAGTGGGGACGGCACATGGAAATGGCCACTGCTGCAGAGAACTGGTGTGTCAATGTCTGGATCTTGTTTTCTATCTGACAGTCATTTTAATTAGCTATAGATTGTGAATCTGTGCAAGGGCAGGTTGTATTCTGTACTTTTGCTTTATTGTGTTTCTGCAAGGTTCTGGGTTTTACTTTGTGTTAGACAGGCCTTGAGGCACTGGCCTGGTGGAATAACAAATTGGCATCATTATTATATTTCAAAAGAACAGATAATGTTCGCTCTGTGCAGAGCTCCTCTGCTTCCACAAACACCTACAAAGTGATGCTCTATTAACTCGTTCGCTGATAGAACAGTCTTAAAAGCATATGTTTAACCTGCTTCAGAGACCTGCAGAGTATGTTCTTCACTTTTATGCTGCTGCCTGAAACCATTCGAGAATCGAAAATAAAGGTATTGTGGGCTGCCTTTCTCCATTTACAAAGGTAAATCTGAGTTGTTTGCCTCAAATATATTTTTCTCTTTGGTGCCCTGTGGAATTGTATGTACAACTGTATCTTTTATCGGCTGAGCATGGCTGCCATATTGTTTCTCTTCTAGACGAGAATTTTTGTTGTGCAGACTAAAAGCGAAATATCTCAGCAGGGGGGGGGGGGGCGGATATCTCGAGGTGCCGGGAAAAAAAGTCCATTAAAATAAATAAATATATGAATACTGTATGCAGGTTATCTAATTTTAGATTAATTGCTTTCTTTCAGATTCTACATAGAGATATTCACTTCAATTTTAGCTTTATATTATAGTAAATTGTGTAAGTGATGGATACTTTATAGAATGCTTTCATTCTCTCTCTATATTAACATTTTGGTGGAACCGCACTTTTGTGCTAGAGGGATCCCCAGAACAATTAAAGGTACTGTAAAGCAATGTTTTCCTGGTTGTCTCAAAAATGGGCAAACAAGAACTGATATACAAAGGGATGAAATGCCATGTATAACCCATTTATTGCACTAGAGTGCACAAATACAATGTGTCTTACGGAAGAAAAATAAGCATTAAAAAACTCCTACACTGGCAACGAGACTGACGTCAGGCCTCCTCCCCTGTCCAAGAGACAGCCAAATGGTTACCACGGTGATCTGTGTCATGCAGTCTTTGTGATCAAATGACGCAAATCGTAAAATGATTATTGTGAGTGTGGCTTGGCAAATGCTCAGAGGCAGGTCATTTATTCATACTGTCAGCCCTTTCACTACCTTTTCCAGGGACAATAACAATTTATGAGCTTGCTGGGACTGTGTGTGTTTCAGCTGAAAAAAAATTGCTCTGGTGTGTGTGTGCGTACACAACCTTTCCAAGTTAAATGAAATACATGCTTACTCTTTTATATTGATGTTTGTGGTGGCTTTAGCTAGTGATATCTAACAAAGACAAGAATATGGAGCATACATTAGCTCATTAACTTATATTCAACAAGTTTCTCCTCATATAGCTACTCGTGTACTATATAGTGTAGCATGTGACCTCTCAACTTTTACTGCACAATGATACGTTGGTGTTCAGTTACATCTTCATACAGACTGGGTCATTACAGCTCAAGTACCCATAAGTGATAACTTGCCTCCCCACATCTATTATCCTTCTCTTATCAAGAAGCTGATATAATATATACTGTAATACTGTAGAAAACAAGCTTTAAACAAAATACTGTACAGTAGAGCTTGATGCACTTTAAACCTTTAGGCCACATTTATAGTGGGCGCACTACCTAGTGCATGGCACCGTGCACGCCTGTCGCTCGAGCGATTTCTGCTCTTTGGGTTTGCGTGGCAGTGACGTCACGTGAGCGGTTCGCCCCCATTGACTGAACCGCGCACGTGACCCGGCCGGCAAAGACAACATTGTTTGCCTTCTCCAGAATCACACGTACAGTCGCGCTTCATTGGTAGCTCTATGGACGGCCTCATAGAGGTTTGTTGTTTGCGCCGCGTGTGCTGTCGCTGCCACTATAAACGCCGCATCAGATACAGACATTGAAAATCTACTGGGACACAGATGTAACACCCTGGTAGTGGTAGAAATTCTGAGATTTAATAACCAACTACGAGGGGCTGGTGTTACTGAAGCTGCAGAAGGTGAATTTGAATAGATGGTGCTTAATTGAGTTAGTGGTGGTAGTAGTGGGTTTAGAGCTGTGTGGCTGTAGGACGGGTGAATACTGGTCTCCAGGAACTTTTTTAAATCAACAATATTTATTGAAGAAAGTCAAAACCACTCCACCTGACAGGAAAACCGATGCATTTTGCTTAACATGGTCACAATCTTAAATTGTTAGGCTGGTGGTCCAAGTGTCTTTACATGGGACTGGACAAAGCAAATCCTTCAGGGATTATCTCCTTTTACCACTAATCCCAGCTCTGTCCAAAGACCCAGTGCGCTCCGTGTGTCAGTACTCTGCTCCATAAACTTGACTTCAAGGCACATAACTCGATGCTCTATCCTGAATTCACACCCACATTTTTCCTGGTTCTACATGTAGCCCTGTAACAGGGATTTATCCCTGTTAAAGAAATTTGCCTCTAATCCAGCAGTGTGCTTGTTAATTGCATGCCAGCAATTAACCAACTCCACCTGGCTGATTAGAGCTCTCTCAGAAATAGCCTTTTCTGAGACAGGAAGAAGGATTCGTTACTCTCACAATTGGGGCTGACCCAGGAAGGACAGATGTCTTGTGCTGCAAAGAGACTGCAGGCTGACTGCAAGACATAGGGGACAAGATTTCTAAACCTGGATCCTGGTGTTTCTATAGCACACATGGGTGCGGACCCAGGAGGGCAGAGAGGCCTCCCCTACAGCTACAAGAAACAGATAAGACTTTCTTATGGGACTGTTATATATCTGTATATATGTATATCTATTTGGGGCTGGTAATTAGCTTCGCTAACCACCCATTTAGAAAGGGCCCCAGTTAGAGAGGGCTAGACTACATGTGTAGATATTCTCCAAAGCGGAGTAGGTTTTCTTTTGCTTAAATGTTTTTGCTGTGTTAAAGGGGCAGGCGCAATAAAGCCTAATTTTAGTTTCACTTTAGTTTCACTTTAAACGGTCTCCATTGCGTATCTCTGAACACATCTCTTACAAGCCCCCTCTTGGAAGACTACTAGATTCTGTTGCCTTAGCGGGTTAACTGCGTGTTACTCCCCTCCCCTGCCCATCATGTGATGTATGATATCAATGTAAGGGTATATATAGCCACCCCTTATGTTGTAGTAGCAGGTTCTTCCGAGTTATGACTGGGTTCCTCAATGTGAGTCCTATAAATAGGTTTGTGTGTTTAGTAATATGTATTAAGATGTGTCCTGTTGTCCTTTATTGTTTTCCAGTTCGCAACATGCCCCTTCTAAGCTAGCGCCTGTTAAAGTAACAGGAAACCGAAGTTTGTGGGAGACGCCAATTGTCCTGGTCTCATAGGGTTGTCCCTACCACAGCCTGACCGCAAGTCTCCTTATAGGGTTGCCTATACTGCAGCTTCCGCTAATATTGAACCTGCCCATCCAGTAGGTTCTCATTGCATACTAACCTCCCTGCAAGTAGCTTCCACCATCCTTTTCAATGGGTAAATAAGTCATGCACCTCCCACGAGTAGGAGTGGGGCTACCAGGGAATGAAGTCCATAGTACAGTATTATTGTTTGCCACAAGTTTTGTCAAGGTACATTTTATGTCACTATCTGTGAAGTGTTTTAAACGGATGTCAATAAAGCACCTTTTTGTTTTATAAAAATTCCAGACTCCCATCTTTACTCAGCCTGCCCCTACCCAGCACCCTGTGAAGGTGTGAGAGACTGGGCATTGCCATTGTACATAACTAATCTGATGTGATCTCCTTTAGAGGTAGGTTACATACATAAAAGAACCTGCTATTTATTGCTCTCCTAACACCTCCCCTTAAGATTTTAAAAGTAGGCCTTGCTTTCCTCCTCTTCCGATTTGACCGTCTCCTGTATGCTGCTACAGCGGCTATCTGTGGTCCATAACAGTCAGAGGGGAATGGGTGCAACCAACCACATATCTAGGGCATCAGACTCGCCCTGGTCTGGTTTCCAGTGGCCTGCGGCACCGTTGCCTCTTTCAGTGTTGGTTCTGGGAGAGCAGGGGCCTCTGCAGCGAATGATGGATAAAACTCCAGTTCTATTGGAGCCCAATAGGTTTCAGGACTTGCCTCTATCATTGTGGAAGTAGCGTTGGGGCTCTGCAGTATCCAGGTTCCTCCCCGATAGTACGCAAGACTCTTCTAAGGTACTCCAGATGTCTTTGTTCGATAATGGTGGGTATACTGATAGTTTAAAGCGGTAGTATCATAGACATATTTAATGCATACTCCATCAGTTCCTCCTCCTTCATAGATGTTACAGAAGTCGGCTAGGGGGTAGAGGCACGCAGCATTTTCTGGTTTTGCTCCCAAAAGCTTTAATATGAACCGTGGGGGCTTACGGTACTGCGGAAAAATTATGGCAACTACCAAAGTCCCAAGACAAGAATGGAGCAACTTGCGCCACTGTACTTCAATCAGCAGTACTCCTTTGGAAACATCAGTAAAATTGCCATAGTTGCTGGACTCACAAAACTTTTCAAGCTGCTTTCTCTCTCCAATGCCTTTTGACATGCGCCTTTGGCGATATGAGCGTGTGCACATCTTTCCTCCTCCTTTATTTCCTAATTAGTTGCTTAATGGACGCGTTTATAACTTGGACTTGACGTTAGGTCACCTAACTGTTGCTTTATCCTGAATTCATTTGCACTGTACACATTATTCCTGGTTCTACACAAGGGATTATTTTGATTTTGGGCAATAAATCTGTCCCGGTGAGATTTTGGGCTATAAATCTGTCCCGGTGAGGGAAAATCATAGTTTGATATACACTTTACCTTGACAACAGGCAACAATAGATTGCTTCTCACACTACCTAACCGCAATTTAATGTATTTACAATCCCACTGATAATAGTCAGTGAACATCGCACGATTACAGTAACCGCAGGGGAAGACAGGGATCTTCTCTGACTATTGACACTAATATAGTAATTCAGATTAGAAAATCCCTTCTTTCTTCTCCACCACTCCTCTGTGGGGAATTTTATAATTTTAACTATTAAGTGTATAAATGATTTATGTAATAAAACTTTTTTGTTTTTTCGTCGCTTTCAGCTCCCTGTTAAGGGATCTGACTATCTGGCAATAAGGAGCATCTAATTATTATCTAGGTAATGAATGCAAATAGTGGGGTGCTTTGAACCCATTTCTCTTGAGTTCTCTCTGTGTTATATATATTGTTTACCTCCCTTGCACCTACCCTTCCACAATTAGGACTAAATAATATACAGGCGAGCAGTTTTATTTAACCTTTTTGTTCTACACAAGGGAACCTGATATATACATGTATAGATAGATATATATCTCCTTCTAACGCCTTTCCTTAAACTTCTATTGGACAAGGAAATACACTAAGGCAGATAATGTTATGTGCTACACACATTTACTATCACCTTTAAAAATTTAAGACAATATTTCACAAACTATTTGTAAATTAACCTGTCAATTCCTTAATCTCTTGATATAACACGATAAATGTCTAGTGTAGATATTTTCATTTTTGATTGCATAATCCTGCTGTATTGCCTTAAAGTGTTAGTTGTTGTCCCACAATGAATTGTTTTGTACTGTAAAAAAAAAATATTCATTCAATTTTCATACGCTGGAAATTAAAGGGGGAAAAAAAAACAGATTTAACATTGAATGAGTCAATGAACTGTAACTATGTCTAGAAAAACCCTGCTAGACATAATTGAAATGTCACCTCAAACCCTTTATAATATATCTTGGTCAGGCGCCACAAATTAAAAGGATTGAAAAGGGTCTGAATAGAGACCCAAACTTCAGTCTATTAGCATCAATCTTAGGGCCTGAAGAGGTGTGTACGATCCATTAATTTGAACAAAACAAATACAAATCATACTCCCTTTCTACATCCTGAAATTATTACCTCACCGTTGGGTGTAATGAATCACAAGTTGTACCTGTTCCAAACATTGAGCCCTTCAGTTCTAAAAGGGAAAGCATTGCATTGGTCAACTCTGCACTGCAGGCCTATTCAGCACTGCTGGCCTCTTCAGCACTGACTATCGTAATCTTCCTTTTTTGCCATATTTTCCCTCTTTACATCTCTGATAATTGTAAAATCATGCCTGTGTCTCCTCTGACTTTAACAATTTAAATACATTTCTCTTCCTTTTTATTTCTTCTTCTACCTGTTTATTTCGCCAGATTGGTTTTAAGTTGTTTGTTTGACATTTATTACCTGACAGTACACGGATAAGTGTACTTTTCCAACAATGATTTCAATAATGGCCGCAACATTTATAATTACATACTGTAGATCACTTATCTATTTCTCAACAACAAAAAAAATCAATAAAACTGATGGCAGGCTTCATGATTACTCAATCAGTAGGATTTCAAAACAAATATGAAAGTTACATTCATTATAAACTCAAACAAACGAGCATATATGCAGTAGTAGTTTTAGGATCTTATACCAGTTGACAAATACCCACTAAAGAAAACTAATACAGTACACAAATGGATCCTAAGATATTTCTTATGTTCTCTGTTACACATGGTTGTTCTAATCAGTCTTAACTTTGTAATCTAAATGAAATGTATTCTAGTGTTGTCTCTTTAGGGCGTCCAGGTTTATTAATTTTTTTACTTAGAAAATATTTGCCACAGTGACCTAACTCAATAGGGAGAGCTGATGCAAATGAAACACCTCCCAAGTTTAAGATTACCATGGCAGCAACCAAATTCATCATAGGAATTAATAATTATTTTAAAAATTGTATTCTCCTATTTTTGTAGTGGTATTATTCAGTTTAAATTGCAAGCCATATATCCATGAAACATAATTTTGACTGGATCACTTTTGTGTTATGAGGGACTATATTTTCATTGTGTATTTGCTTCACATTCTCTGCAGAAATTGATATTGAGCGTTGTGTCCGAGAGTCAATCAACCTCTTCTGCTGGACGCCAAAGAGTGCTACATATAGGCAGCATGCACAGCCGCCAAAGCAAACCAGTGACGGCAATGGCATGAGCAGACCGCCCACACACTTTTCTGCTGACTTTCAGGAATCTTCCAAGACTGACCTGGTACGTGCATGTGTTTGGGTAACTATAGGTTTTGAAAAAAGTTTGGCACATTGGAGTGTAATACAAAAAGAGAAAAGGAACTTGCACTCACCACATGTTTCCTTCCGTGGGTTGCTTGTAGGTGCTGTGATCTTATGCCCTCACCGCTAGGCATATACATATAAAGACATCCCAGGAGAGTTGGATCAGCACATAAGGTTCGGGGAGATGAGATGGTTGGTGTGTTTCTGAAAGGTGCATAATACTGTATAAACTTATATTATGTCTACCAACAATTTTTGACTTGTGTAAGGCTTGGAACGGAAGGAATTGGCATTACAATAAGTAAATTGCTAAAGCGAACAACAGGGATTCAGTACTTTTTTTCATTATAATGTGCATCTATATTTATGTTTTGAGTACCGGGCCAACTCTCCTGGACTGACTTTGGAGACATTCTTCAATCTCCAGTGCTTGGTATGATGTGTAGGTCACTTTTTAATATATTTTTGTTTAATTACTTTCATTATTTGTTCGTAAAAGATAAAGGGAGGTGTGCAAGACAAGTAGCAGCAATTACTGTTAAATATGTGTTTAAATTGCCACAGCACAGCAGTTTCCTTCAAGTGTCTCGGACTTTGAGGGGTCAAATGTTGCAAACTTGTGGGCCGGAAATGTTTGTACTAGAAAGACCCACTTTAACAAACTTGTATTGGTTAAGTAAGTATGGGCCATTATCACTTTGTGGCCTTGTAACCTTTACTGCAAGAACTTTGAAAGATAATGGCTATACTCATTATATCAGAATGGCTTTACAGTGATTTTTTTTTTACTGCATGCTTTGTTGTAGACAGATTGTCCTTGTTTTACCTCACCGCATACCTGAATATAAACCAAGATAGGTACACACAGATTGCGTTCGTTAATTGGAAGACATCCAGCAATGCCACTAGCAATGTAATCATAGACAAGCCTGTGAGCATTGTTACATGGAGCCCATATAAGCTAATGCTCGCTGTTAACACAGCTTTTGCAAAACGGTGGAGGGTTCTTGTTGCCTTTTTCACCCACCGTAACTTAAAAGGTGATGGTGTATGTATATATGTATATATATATAGAGATATATATATATATATATATATATATAATCAAAAAATAAATAGATGATACCGTTCTGTGGCTAACGAAATACTGATACCTGATACCTCTACATGTGTGTATATATATATATATATATATATATATATATATATCAGAAAAAACAGCGCTTAATACAAAAGATAGATCCAATAAAAATAAACATTATGAATATATCATTAATCATAAAGTATATAACAATACATAGTTACAAGTCCAGTCCAGGAGAACAGAGAACAGAGTGTTAGCAGTCCAATAGCACAATGGCTGTGCTGTAAAGCCAAAAAGCAGGAATGGGGGCTGCTGTATCCGGGAAGAATCACTTCCCAAGACGAATCTAGCGGTTGTCTCCATATGCCAGTACACCCTACGTGTTTCACCTGTATTGGGCTTCCTCAGGAATTTTTTTTTCCACAAAAGTAGTATTACTTACCTTTTCAATAAATACCTATTCAATTATTCTGACTATTGGTTAGCTCTAAAAGGTTCCATAACACACTGTCAAGGTTAAAAGCAAAAAGATTGCACATGTTTTAATCCTTTCAGTACCTGACTTAGCTCACAATGCGTTACTAAGTAGTGTCTTTGGGGGCTTAGTGTTTATTTGCAACAAGTTGCTTTATTTGTATGATTATGTTAAGAACATTCCACATTTTTTTCTCTCCTTTGTGGGGTAGAGTTTGTGGGCCATTTCTAGACAACAAATTGCTATGATGAGAGGTCTTGTGTTCTTTGAATGCTTGAGATGTTAGATAGGCCTGTGTTGGCAGATGCTTCTTTTTGTAGAGCCTGCAGAGGGCCCGGATATGAGCCTTGTACACAGCAGGTTTATTCTCATCTGCGGTTTGTAGTTTCATTCTTTTTTTTTTTTTCTGCACTTGTTAATATTATTGTTGTCTGGCTCCAAATTAGGTTTTGAGGTACTGAGGTACTGATTAGACTGTTCAGCTACATTGGCCTTTTACCTCAGCAATCCCAATTTCACACTTTGTTCCAGACCAGGGGTCTCCAACCTTTTCTGAAATGAGAGCTACTTCTGATCAGTGAAAATTATCCGAGCTACTTAAACATATATTGAAAATATGTGGATTAGATAAGGGTACATATTACCCACACAATACCCCAACATTACACCCCCCACCCCCCATACAAGCACACATACAATTCCCCCACCCCCCTATACACATAATACCCGGTAATGTCGGTAATTGTACAATCTTTCATAGATAACATACAAACACATCACATTGCCATTTTGTTTTCCGCAGAGATATTTTCGGTTGATTCTGAGATACTCTGGTTGATAAACACTGGCGTAAATGATATACATTTGTTAATTTACAGATTTTTTTTCTTTAATACCCGATATGGCTAGTGGTCGAAGTGTAATAGTACTTGGGGGTTACAAAAAATCGCTACTTTTACAGGCTAGGGTAGCACTTCTATTTTATATTTACAGAAAAGGAGATTTTTATGTTTAAAAAAAACTCTCAATTTCTGTGATAATTGTCCCAATTTGTGTGGTTTTTTTTATCAGACACATTTCAGCCAAAGGTTCTTGAGAAATGCTTTTTTTCCCGAAATGTCAAACCTCTCTTTGCATACAGTATGTATGAGCCTTTTTCTATTTTGGTGGGGTGGGGTTCTTTTGATAACTAGAGATTTTGTTGTAGCTATATTATATATTTATTTTTGTATGTTTATTTGCTATATTTTGGTTTTCAATATATTTTTCTGCAAATGCCAACAATTACCTTTGATCATTTGGATATTTCCCTTATAGCCTTACTTGTACACATTGATATTGTGCCTCAGTTGGAGGAGAGGGGATTACATTATTCTGTAAATAAATAGAATTGTTGTACTTCCGTAGTTACCCGCCTAGGAAACTGTGTGCACTCTTAGCATATATACAATTGATATCTCATTATTTAAAAAACAACAAGTAATTAAGCAGTTACAAGACATTGTGAGTAAAAAATAAAAACCAGTGTTTATGTTGGTGAAGAGATGGGTCAGTGTGTGTGCTTATGGTCCATGAAGATGTGGCAGAGGTGGCATGTAGGAAAGAAGGCAAGAAAGTTGCTGAGTTTGGGCCAGGAGAAGAAGAATGGCATGTTTGCTGCAAAACTGGCTGCAGATGAAACGGCCAGTACCTACATAATGACCCTGCACGGATTCAGAAGACTGCCCATGTGAGATTGGTTCGGCAAACATTAAATAAAGATTAATTTGGAAATGTCTGTAAGACGGGGAGTGGGAAGTGGTGCCTGTGGAATGTTAGACATTTCCACTTGTACAGATAAGAAGGAATTTTAGTATATTTCTGGCTGTGCTCATTAGTGTTTCATTCAGATCATGTTCTTATGTGGGAACTATTCAGAAGAAACGTAACCTTGATGGAAATATGTACGGATGACAACTTAAGACACTAATGCAAAATCATTTAAATATGACCAAAGACACATTCTAAAAAGCCAACTTTTATGACAAGGCTTTCTTTATAGAATAAAGTTTTCAAAAGGGATAAATAATGTGATTGAAAAAGTGCTGCGCACCAAATGTATAGTGTGAACACTTGTATAAGTGTTCGTGTATAAACTCCAGCGCACAACTCTCATAGTATAGTATTTGGAATTATATTGAGCATATAAAAGGGGTACCGATGTAGCAAGACTTACTGTTTTCGTGCCGCATTCACGTGCGGCCGCGGGGAGGGTTAACTCTGCGGGGGTCCATGCTTCTGAATGGGACCCCGTTAATCCTTCCGGGCTAGTCACCAGTCTGATAGAGCTGTGCAGAGCAGTCCCAGAGGGAAGCAGTCTCTCTCTGTATCTGTCCTGCCCTTTGATGACTTAGATGAATATGGATATCTTTGTTATGAGGGGGATTCTATAGGACCTTATTTGGACATCTACGTCATCAAGGGGTTTGTACCAGGACATTTAAATAATTTAATCATTAACCCTCCTGCTACCCTCCTTCCCCTCACCCCAAGAGGCCTAATCACCCTCCCTTGGGGCAACTACCCCCCCCCCCATCCCACAGACACACACACACACACACACACCACCACGTACAGTAATTGGCAAAATCCCTATTAGCCAGATTTGACTAATAGCGCTTTTGCCCATTGAGAAGCAAGAAGCATAAAAAAATACACATCACAAAATACAATAAAATATACTGTACTGTACATTAAAATAAAATAAAACAATAGCCATCAAATCCATTGATTGTCACTCTGGTTATCTATGCCCTCAACTGGGGTACAGAACAACATTGCCTATCAATGGTCCCACTATTACCCTACTATCTACAGGTACCAAATCCAGGGGATCTTTTGCTATGAAAAAAATATCCAAAAATTGAAAACCCAAACAAAAAGAAATCAAGAGAGCCCTACACAGTGTGTTGTGCACAATTAGATATTATTTTTATTTATTTTGTTTATACATTTTTTTTTACCAGAAAACAATACATTGAGAGCTACCTCTCGTTTTCAGGTATGTCCTGGGTATAGCGTTATGATAACAATACATTGTTACATTAAATGAACAGAGATTATACATTCAAATTACAGACATTTCATGGACAGTTAGAGATAATATATGATTATGGGTGTATTTAACATTTACAGACGAGGCTAAAATTCTGTTGTAATGTATTGTGTTAGAAGAAACAAAACGGAGGTAAATTTTTATTTTTTAGCATTGATTGCCACCGGTAAATAATAAAGGAAAGCATACTTAAGACTACAGGAGGGCCCCGGGTATACGGCGGGTTCCGTTCCAGGGGCCTGCAGTATAGTGAAAATCGCCGGAAAGCGAATACGGCGATTTTCAGTTGTTTTTGCATGCGCAAATCGGCATTTTTGCCGTTCTGCGCATGCGCGACCTACGGTATGCGCGCACAAACTACAGTCTGTAGTTCTGCGCATGTGCGATTTAAGACCCAAGATGGCGGCCCCCTTCTCAGTGCCGAAAAGCGGGGCGCCGAGAAGCGGGGCCCTGCTGTGTGTGTGTGTGTGTGTGTGTGTATGTGTATATATATATATATATATATATATATATATATATAATATACAGTATATAACTTTTCACGGCAGCTGGCACACACATATACAAAAAGAACTACAGATGCTAGTCCCATAGAGAATTATAAAGGCAAAATTACCAGATAAGTAGTCCAGTAAGGAGAGACAGCACACACGGGATATACTTCAAAGTGATGTATTGAACACTCAAAAACCAACGTTTCGGTTCCTGCAAACGGAACCTACCTCAGGGCTGTACATCCCGTGTGTGCTGTCTCTCCTTACTGGACTACTTATCTGGTAAATTGCATATATATTGATATCGATATCGATATCTATCTCTTGTCATAACCAAAATGTATACACTTTTCTTTATTCGAGTACTGTAATGCTTTTCTTTCCTGGTTATCAATGTTCTGTTTTTGAACAATTTTGTCCACGGGAGTTTTAACATTTTTGACCATTCTTATTGCTTTATTGCAATACTTTAAATAATACTGCAGTGTATTTATTTAATTGTGTGCCAAAACCTCCCCAGTATCCTCCTCCACCCCTGCACTGCTACTTTCTTTTTCTTCTTTTTTTCCCAACATCAAGGGCTGACCACAGTTTCATTAGCAACTTTATCTACCAACAAACAAAACAAAGAGTTGATTACATTTTCTCAGAGGGAGTACAAATCCTCCAATGATTGGAAACATGTGCTACCACGAGGTTAGGATTTTTTAGTTTTTATTCTCTTCATGTGCAAGTACATTTGCAAATATTTAATTTAGGTGATACCAACGATCATTTTAAAGAAGAATGAAATATGTCGCGTCTGAGCTGCAGTATGTGGCCTGCCTCCTGTTCACTGCTGCGTACCACTCCAAGCAGTTGTAATCCTGTTTGCAGGAGGCAGTACATTGCCTGCTCCTGTATGATAAGTGTGTTATACACATTGTCCCCTGCATGCGAGGAATAGAATGGGATACTTTGTGCTAGTTTGCCGCCTGTCTAGGTATTCATAGTGAACAGGGTTTTCACCTTACATACAGCTTTTTATTTCTATTCCATTATTGTTATTTTTATTTTCTTGCACATTTACTGTAAAAAGTTGTATCAAATATTGTTGATAAGGATATGGCAAGGACCCCTTGTTATGTTGTTATTATTTTGTTCCTTAGTCTACACAGCTTAAGTCAAGTCTATTCACCATGAAATATACTGTAGTAGTTACTTTGGGACCTGAAGGCAGGGCGGCAGGAGAGGCTGCAATGCCTAATAAGGTCTGTTGCCATAGACTGAAGAATGTCATTAAGAGTGACGTGAAACTAGAAGGGGCCTAGTTAATAAATCAAAGTGTAGATCAATGTTTCAGAAAAAGCAACCCTGTAACCATTGGCAAGGCTGCTAAACGATCTGGGTTGGTCGGGACAGTACCGGTTTCAGATGTCTGTCCCAAAACGTCTTGAAGGTTCTGATTTGTCAAATAGGTTTTGTTGAGTGTTTCTTCAGTAGGTGAGACTCTTTTCAAGATGCCCCCTAAGCATGCCCTGTTCTATAAAAAATAAGGGTTTTTTTTTTTAGTGTTAAAAAAAATTCATGTTTTTCTTAATCTCTCGCTTCTGAGGCTACCTTGGTAACTTTTAGACTGCACTGGGCAGAACTTAATTTTAAACTCTAGGACACGGATTCATAAATGACGTCTACATTATATTGATGTGTGTGCCCTGTCTAGGACATTTAGCCAGGCCGTACCACCACCACCAAGTCACCGTTGCAGTTTCGCCACTGTACACTTCGCCACTTGGACTGTTGTTACTCCAGGACATTTTTCCTGCATCCCGCCACCACCCTCACCCTAATATTGGGTCACGTGATGTCCCGTGGCGTCATTTGACGCCGACACAAGAGGTGAGGGGGGCGCGAACACGGGAGGGAGAAGGCAGGGGGGGCGCAACTCTAATTGTTTGCGTACCCCAGCAGTAGAGTAACAAATGAGGCAGAAGGATAAGGAACATGATACCTTTTATTGGACCAATAAATGTATCATTTTACCTACTCCTCCCTCTGTTACTTTACTGCACTGATTTTATTTGAATGAACATAGGGGAATATTCATTTCTTAAATAAAAAAAAAAAAATTCATTTTGGAGAGCCCTGCAGTTTATCATAGTTCAATGGCTCTGAAGAAGTTAAAGTTTGTCTTAGACTGAAGTTTTGGCAGGGCATTATAGCGTATGCTTAATGCCCCCTTGCTTATTTAATTGAGGAGCTGCAAACCAGTAATATACTCCAGCTAACAATTTACTCAGAGATACTGAACAGATCCAGCATTATATTTCAGAACTGCATCTGATTACATATAATCACACACACACACACACACACACACACACACACACATACACACACACACACACACACACACACACACACATACACACATATATAAACACACACACACACATATATAAACACATATACACACACACACATATATACACACACACACACACACACCACACACACACACACATATATAAACACACACACACACATATATAAACACACACACACACACACACACATATATAAACACACACACACATATATAAACACACACACACACACATATATAAATACACACACACATATATAAACACACACACACATATAAACACACAAAGTAGCGATATTAAGTATTGTGAATAACTGTAAATATAAACACCTAAAGTGTAAGCGTGATAATCTAATAATAAAAGTAACCAACAAATAAATTCAATAACAATATAATGTCCAAAGAAAAAAGGATAAAGTCCAAATGTCTCCACTTTGTGATGATTTGGAGGAGGAGATAATCCCAACGATACACTGACCACAGGAGCTCCTTGCTGCTTCAAAAGAAAGTGGTGTAGCCACCCACCATAGATCTAGAAAAACATAACACAAAAAAGCGCAAGCTCCATGGCGCGTAACTGTGTACAATAATCGTGAATTTATTAAGGAGAGTGTCCCTAGGAGATACACTTACAAAAGGTTAAAATAACATGTACATTGGAGAGAATCTGTATGGGACGTCATCTACAGGAGCGGGGGGGCGGGGTTCCAATCGTGATACTGAGCACCTGGTTTAGCTGCTTCTGACTCCTGCCGCGAGTCCTGCAGCGTTTCAGTGTCTCCAATTCTCAAAAGAGCTTCCTTCTGTGATGCAATGTTAGAAACACAGGCAGAACAGCTGAAAAAAGTGCCGGAGAACACAGGACCTCCTCTCACACGTCCGTCTGAGATGACGTCACCCCGTCTCTACGCGTTTCGTCACGTTGCGTGACTTCCTCAGGATGGCTGACTGTCAGTTTTGAGTTTGCATCTCTTGCTATCAGTGCATTTAAGCTCCTTTGCTCAGGTTCTGCTCCACTGGAATCAGCATTTAGTTTGTGCAGTGGTTACTGTATATGAAAAACAGGTGGAGTTAAGCAAGCTATTAAAAAAAAAAAAAGATGAAGCCTACAGTGCGACGCGAAATGCGTTCCAAAGGTTACCTTCCGCTCTTTAACATGGCTAAATATATATATTTTAATCACACTGGTTATCCCGTGCATTGTTTCACAGTCTGGCTGTGCATTGCTTAGTTTTTTCTATTTTTGGACTCCAGTAGCAAGGTACTTAATGCATACACAGATGTGGGGAAATAACACCACCCTGGATTTTCCTTTCTTAAAGAAACAACGGTTGTGGTCTGCTGCAAGACTGTACATATGTAGTCAGTTACAATCGAATGTGCATCCATGTTTAAACATTGCATGTGTGAAATAATCCATGAGGTCAGAGGCAGCATAATCTTCGTCTTAGAAACATGGGTCAAATGAATTAAACTTACATTTCAAATATAACGTAATAGACAACATAGGACAGAATCATTGCATGGTGTTAGAAGAGCAGCTTCACACACACATACACATGGATAATAGTCTCCTACAGTATGTCTTTTAACTTTGAACACCACAGTTGTTTTGAAAGTATACATAATTTCAGCTACTGTAAATGTTTTTTCCATACGTTCTTCCAGAACTTCAGGCCCTTCAGTCCTGATCTTTTCAAACACTAAATGGTTGATGTCATAATGAAACGCATACATTTTTGTATCTCTTGCAATAATTTTTCAACATTGCATGTGTGAAATATTTCACCACCGAATATTTCCACTGAATGCCCTTACCAGGGCACTTTGCATACGCACTCACCATAACAAGATAGAAAAAATAGGCTAAAGCGCTCAAATGCCAGGTATAATAGAATAATGCAAGCCGAACCACTAATCCAAAGTATAGGAAATGCGTAATGATATTAGTACTTAATATCCAATAGTGTGGGTACTATCCTCCTGAAGACAGGTGGTAGATGGTACATGGCCACCCACCATCAGTCTCATTGGCAGGTTCCCCTGAACATAAACAATACTCACAAATCCTAGGAGTGGTAGGCAGGCTGTGCAGCTTCCAATATGTAGTAAACAGGAGTAAATGTAGGGCAAAGCGCACAAGCAAAAACGGAGCAGGAAGGACCCAGAATCAAAAATAAAATAAAAGGGCACTTTAATGTGACAAAAGACCCATCCAACGCGTTTCGAACGTCACAGCGTTCTTTTTCACCATAACACCCTACTAATGTCTCTGTAAATTCTCCCTACTTACCACTTCGATTGTAAGCTCTTCATCCTGGGACTCCTTTTCCTAATGTTACAAAGCAAAAAGAGGAATAACAGCGCTCAACAAACAACAATGATGTACAGTAATTAATCTAAACAATATTTAGGAAAATATAATATTATAGTTCCCCATTGCCACTGGCTGTGGCCATGGGGTGCTACCTGTATACTGAAGGTGTTAATGAATTTGGACAAGACAATCTGATTCCCAGAAAGAAAAACACGTATGGAGCACACCCTGGGCTGTTAAGTCGTAACATTTAAGTCAACGTTAAAAGAGGAGCTCACAATAACATACCATATTATACCCCCGCCATGGAGACGCGTCGTTGGAACCAAGGTAAGTAAACCAGTTACAGAGGCCACACGCGAGCCCCAGCATTTATTTAAAATGCCTTCAGGGAAGCGCAGGGCCTCTCTCTGGGGGGGGGGGGGGGGCGCGGGTGTTACCATCTAGCGACCTCCACTTTGCACCGCTGGCTTAAATCAACTGCCATAACGTTGGTTGGACGTCGACACTTATTACTGTGGTATTAGAGAACAAGTGAGACAGAATGGTAACAAATTATCACGGAATTAATGATCTGAAGCGAGTAGGATAAAAATCCCTATTCTTGCTCTTGCCAAAGGGCGACGTTAAGCCCTCAGCCCTGAACACTATTACCGCCTACAAGTCCTGATTCGACGTCAGCATGTCATTACAACCCCTAAGCGTTCCGCTCATGACGGATCTTCGTCAGAGGCACAAATGTTACTTTTATATCTGTAGCACTTATGGCCATTCTGTCTCCTATTACTTTTTCATGTGTTTTACTGCTGTGAAGTGCTATGTTCATGGGTGGCGCTATACAAAGAGTTATACATACATACAAAAGGCTTTGAAGGCATTACTTCAAAAATGCTATAGAGCTCTGTACCTCACTTGAGTCATTAACAGTGGTCACAGTCAACTTTTCTTTCCAAAAACAAAGAAAATTTATCATCACTTAACTTTCGTCAATCCGTTTACTGTGGACTGATATTTATAAGCAACTTAAACAATCTCAGTTTAAATAAATCCGTAAATTGTCAGCAACAATGAGTCACACACGACATCGGACCCAAATACTCACTCCAGTTCTCCAGTAACTTAAAACAGTTATTCTTGCCATTCATCCTTCTTTTTCATGGACGAGTTTTCAACTATGGGATCTTCTACAGAAATGTAATTCTTCATTAGGAGCACCTTTGCACAATTTCAAGATGGTGTGAGGAGGAGAGCGAGGTCTGCTGCTTCCTGATGTACTGCAGCGTCCTGTTGTAACACTGCTTCCTGATGTACAGTACAGCTGCTTCCTGATGTACAGTACCGCTGCTTTCTGATGTACAGTACCACTGCTTCCTGATACACGTTACTACTGCTTCCTGATGTACAGTACCACTGATACCTACTGATGCTTCATGATGTCAGTCATTGCTGACTTCCTGATGCAGTACTACTGCTTCCTGATGCAAGTTACTACTGCTTCCTGATGTACAGTACCACTGCTTCCTGATGTACATCCGCTGCTTCCGATGTCAGTACGCGCTTCCTGATGTAAGTACGCTGTTCCTGATTGTACCAGTCGATGCTGATGTACAGTACCGCTGCTTCTGATGGTACAGTACCGCTGCTTCCTGATGTACAGTACCGCTGCTTCTGATGTACCCGTAGCCGCTGCTTCTGATGTACAGTACCGATCTTTCCTTAGTACCACTGCTTCTGGACAGTACCGTGTTCACATGTACGTACCCGGCTCCTGGTGTACGTTACCACTGCTTCCTGAGCACGTACTACTGCTTCCTGATGTACAGTACCATTGCTTCCTGATGTACCGCTGCTTCCTGATGTACCGCTGCTTCCTCATGTATAGTATCGCTGCTTCCTGATGCACGTTACTACTGCTTCCCGATGTACAGTACTGCTGCTTCCTGATGTACAGTACCGCTGCTTCCTGATGTACAGTACCGCTGCTTCTGATGTACGTACCGATTGCTTCATGAATGGACATTACCAATGCTTTCCTGATGTACAGTACCGCTGCTTCCTGATGTACAGTACCGCTGCTTGCTGATGTACAGCACCGCTGCTTGCTGATGTACAGTACCGCTGCTTCCTGATGTACAGTACCGCTGCTTCCTGATGTACAGTACCGCTGCTTCCTGATGTACAGTACCGCTGCTTCCTGATGTACAGTACCGCTGCTTTCTGATGTACAGTACCGCTGCTTTCTGATGTACAGTACCGCTGCTTGCTGATGTACAGTACCGCTGCTTTCTGATGTACAGTACCGCTGCTTCCTGATGTACAGTACCGCTGCTTTCTGATGTACAGTACCGCTGCTTCCTTATGTACAGTACCACTGCTTCCTGATGTACAGTACCGCTGCTTTCTGATGTACAGTACCGCTGCTTCCTGATGTACAGTACCGCTGCTTCCTGATGTACAGTACCGCTGCTTTCTGATGTACAGTACCGCTGCTTGCTGATGTACAGTACCGCTGCTTCCTGATGTACAGTACCGCTGCTTGCTGATGTACAGTACCGCTGCTTGCTGATGTACAGTACCGCTGCTTTCTGATGTACAGTACCGCTGCTTCCTGATGTACTGTACTGCTGCTGGGAACTTGCCAACAGAGATTTTATGGTTTATTTTAAGTTATTAGGTAGACGGCTGAGACAGACTTGAGAACCTTGGATCTAGGAAGCAGGGGTTTTTAAAAGGTAAAATCTGCACCCTTTTTTAAAAAAGATTTAAAAAAAAAATATATATATATATATGTATACACACACAGGGAATGAAACAGTACCTAATTATATAGCATATATAAAAGCTCTACACTGTACCTAATATGATAACAATTTGTTTTGGTACACCTGTGAAGGATGTGCCCCTTATAATCAATGTTGTATAATAAAAATAATAAGAAGCAAAGAAGTCCAGAGCAACATCCAATGTGACAAAAATACACAGTGAAATACCTATATACTGTATCTCTTGAAAAAGGGTCATTTAGTTAACCCTTTGGCCAAAGCGTATGCTTGCTACTTTCAATGCATGACCAGTTCGCAGGTCCTAACACTAACTGATTAACTTTGTCCAGCTGGTCTCAGCTGTTTTGGAGGTTAGTGGCTCCTCCCACCCAGGGTTTAAAGCTCACCCCTCCCCATTGTCCAGGTAAGCAGGTTTTCTTTTCATGCAGCTGGTTGCGGCAGGTTCCATGCCAGGACCGTCCTTCCTCTAATTATAGAGGTAAATAAGGATTTTAATCGGTTAGTGTTAGGACCTGCGAACTGGTCATGCCTTGAAAGTGGCTCGCAGGCTTATACGCTTTGACCAAAGGGTTAACTAAATGACCTTTTCTCAAGAGATATATAGGTATTTCACTGTGTATTTTTGTCACATTGGATGTTGCTCTGGACTTCTTTGTTTCTTGTTTTATACAATTAGCCGCGCCCAGTAGCACTCCTTATGACACTTATATACATATATATATATTGTGGTAATTTGGGGGGTTTCTGAGAGTTTGCTGGGTATCTGTGTGTATACTGTAATAACAATAACCTATAATTCAATGGGTACAATGACCTAAATAATAATAGTGATAACTCTGCCAATAAACATGTGATAATCTAAAACATTATCAGCTAAATAATAAAAATAAACAGTTCAAATACAAAAAGTATAAAAATCAATAAAAAGTGTAAAAAAAAAAAAAAAAAAAACAGTCCCAGTAACACAGTCCTCCGGAGTCTTTGCTGCCTGGACACAGGAATCACCAATTCCTTGGAAGATATCTATAGAAACAAAAAAGAACATGCGCACTCCTAATGTATTAAAGTTTAACAAATTAATAGGACTGGACAGCTAAAAAGTGCCCACTCACAAGCGGCGCTAGAAATCAGGAATTTTGTTTAAACAATCTCAAGCTCCGACTCGGTGAAGGAATCCACGCGGTTGTTGCTGTGCTATCCGGCACTCCATGCTGACCGCAACCGGATGTGGGATGCATGCACCATGTCGCCTCCAATTCGGCTCCTCCGGCAACAGAAACACCTCCGCAAAGTTTCCCGGCTCCCGTTGGTACACGCTGGTGCTTGCGGCATGTATCCTCTGCTCCCTTAGCTCTCTGCCTCACAGCTTACGCTCAGTGAAGTGGCACATACAGTATGTAACGGTGTTAAAATAAGCACCACCTGCACGAGATCATGAGAAAAATGTAGGGTTTGTCCATGCTCTTCTCTACATAAAAGTACTCAATTCCCAGCTCTAGCTCTGTCAGCTAATTGCCAGTTCTGAACAAATTAATTGAAAGCGGAGAGTTTGCCTGAAGGGGAGAAAGACTTCTGAACTCTCCTTAAGCCTACAAGGAATTTGTTGTAATAATACCTAAATCACTGTGAAATGTTGCACACGTGGAAAACCTGCACGTATAAAGATATATACAGTATGCATATGAGATTACATTGATAATGGACCATCTGTACAATATAGACTAAAAGCACCAAGTAAAATCTAAATATTTTTGGTGAGAAAAAAAGTTAAAAACTGAAAGCAGTTGTAATAGCTCACGTTCAGCAAGAGACTGCAGTGCTGAGTACAGTTGTCAGGCCACTAAACTACTCACAAGAATGAGGGAAACACTTTTTGTGCATTCCTGCGTTGAAGGTTTCCATTCTTCCAGGATGTGTGTCAAACTCCAAGACCATTTAAACCAGGGATCTTCAACCAGTTATCCAACGTGGCCACATGAGAAAACATTTAGGAGTACGAGTAGAAGGGCCACAAGCTTATTAGAATGTCATTTTTAGATACATTTAAATGCTTGAAAATGAGAATATTTTAGCATTTTGCAACATGTATTAAATGTGTAGTACAGGCAGTCCTCGTTTTACAACGCTTCATTTTACAACGAATGGCTTATCCAACGCTAAGCAATGCATACCTATGTTCATTTTTACAACGCCAAAACGGCGTATCCAACGCTCTTACGATGCTTTGCAAAGTTGTTTATGTGTATATAATATATATTATATAATATTATATTATACTATATATTATATTATTATATTAATTATTATGTTATATTATATATATAATACAGTATTTACACTATATAATTTATGTCTGTGCTGCATATCTTATTGCCTGCGTAAAATATTTGGTGTATTTTAGTGTTAAAAATGCCTTCAGGAACGGAACCTTTCATTTAAACAGTGTTCCTATGGGAAAACGTGTTTCGCTTTACAACGTTTCGCTATCCAACGCCATTTTGAGTAACGCATTGTGTCGGATAACCGAGGACCGCCTGTATATATTTACATTATATTATCTTACAAGGGAAAAATTGCACTTTGCTCCTGCAAATTCCATATTAATTGCTCGGGCAGCTGAGAGTCCGAGAGCCATATGAAGGCCCTTCGCGTACAGCATTTGGCACACGGGCCGCCAGTGGAAGAACCCCGATTTGGAATATAATGTAAAATATGTTTGCCCTAAGTTTGTATATATTTGGACTGTTTTATAGTGTCAGCCCCATAGGGCATTGGTTCAGGATTCAGATAACATGACAAGCAAAACCCTGTCTTAAAGGAGCAATCCAAACAATATCCTACATGTGATGGGGTTTTTTTGTTTTTTCTAAATCGGTTCAGTAGGATTAGATAATAGTGACTCCATTATTATTTATTATTATTATTATTCAACCTTTAATGGCATTTTTAATGAGTTTTAATATACTACACATCCTTTGATTTCTATAGCAGGCTTCCTAAGCAGTGCAAGATCATTGCAACACTTTCCTGTTTGTGTTAATTTGTTGGAAATGTTTCCAGAAGTTTTGAGCTGTAAACTCTTAACAGGCAATGTTAGAAGAATACATTGTAGCTGCTGAGTTACACTGATTTATTGATTGAAACTGAAAGGCGGCCATTACGTGAACCCAGGAAAACAGCATCTTTGCTAATCGATCGGCAGCTAAGGTAACACATTAGATTGTTAGCTCTTCGGAGCAGGGACTCCTCCCTAAATGTTACTTTTATGTCTAAAGCACGTATTCCCCTGATCTGTTATTTGTATTATTTGTTATTTATATGATTGTGTCACGTGTATTACTGCTGTGAAGCGCTATGTACATTACTGGCGCTATATAAATAAAGACATACATACATACATTTTAAATAAAGGTAATCAAAGGCTGCGTTTTTCTTCCTTTTTTTTTTAAGTGCCTCTTTAAGAAGTTCATCTGCTTGTTTAAAATGCATTCTCACTCTGCTTCAAAAGTTCATGCACTCAGTCTGAAGGCATTCCTGTTCAGAAGCCTTTTTAAATAGATTTCCCTTGAATTTAAAAAAAAATGCTTATCATTGTTTTCACCCTGCTTTACATTAAATGTCATGTATAATTTATTAGATTTTGACAGTCGGCTTTGCTGTCCTTCATTACCTTTTATTTATACTGCACATCCTCCGTTGACATTGACCTTTAATATTTGAATGTATTAGACATGCAGAAACCTCTTATTACATTTTGACACTGCATTGCATTACAAACGTTGACTTAATATGTCACCCCTTACTTATTTAATGAACTTTGAACGCTAGAAATAATCCATTTGTTAAAGAGAGTGGATATGATACTGAGGTCAAGGTGTCTTATTGTGTGTACAATATAACATAGCTAGCAGTTTTATGTTAATAAAGTCACGTAATGGTAAACATTTAAGGAAATGTTCATTGTGTTTCATGCGTCAATGAAAGATGATGAAGCTCCCTGAGGACTTTGAAATAGGTTCACCGAAAACCTGTGTCCTGGACCAGATGAAGCTATTTGGATTGGCTCGTCTGTACACTGGCCCCTCTTCCGCAATACTGATTGTGAAATGAAACCGTGATAAATAAGCACACAAATCTCTTTTCATGTGGTAAATCTTCTAATATAATTGTCTTCTGGATCCAGGACCACCAACATACTTCCCACTGATCAGCACATAAGCATTCACTCAGGTGGTAATAATCCAGATTTAAACGGACAAAGCAGAAAACCTCAGATAATCCCTTTACCAATCCAGTTTCTCTACTGATTTGGTTTAAAAACAATTACTCACTTAAGTAATTGTTTCCCAGCAATGTGAATTATAGTTTCTCCTACCTGCTGGAATTTAGAGTGGTAATTCATTTTAATGAGCGTTTACAGAAAATCATTTTTGGTCTCGGGCAGGTGCCACCAACTGTGCTCCCCCACCCCCCACCTTCTCCCTGAAGAAAAACTAAGGCAAAACAATCCTGTCATATTTTACAATAGTTGTGAATCTTTTGTATGTTCTCTCTCCCTCTCCTTTTTCTCTCCTCCCATTTTTCTATCTCCCCCCCCCCCTTTTTCCCCCCCACCCCCCCCCCTTTCTCTCCCCATTTATTCTCACTCCCCTTTTCTCCCCCCACTCCCTACTCCATTCTCTCTCCCCACCAGTCAGTCTCACTCACCTACACCCCTCCCAAGTGTCTATCTCCCCTTCCTCCCCAAGTCTTTCACTCCTCTTCTTCCCCAAGTCTTTCACTCCTCTCCTTCCCCAAGTCTTTCACTCCTCTCCTTCCCCAAGTCTTTCACTCCTCTTCTTCCCCAAGTCTTTCACTCCTCTCCTTCCCCAAGTCTTTCACTCCCCTTCTTCCCAAAGTCTCTCCCCACATCTCCCCTCTTCTACCTCCGCCAACATCACACTGCCTCCTGCTCCCTCCTCTGACACTTCCTCCGCCAATCATCTCCCTCATGCCGGCCCTGTGTCCCTGTTCAGCTGCACCCGTGACAGCTGCCTCAGCTTGACCCACGCCCTAGTTGCGCCTTTGGTAAACAGTGTAGACTATAACTGCATAATTCTAACCTCCTAGGCACTTCTACTCCAGGAACGTAGACTCTTAATCCACTTTTTGCTCGTGACAAGGTAGAGTACCTGCATAGCTCTAGCTTGGAATTATTATCTTTTTAGAAAGGAAAGGTATACAGGGATATACCAAATAAGTATACAGTACATGGGAAGGATGTCGATCCAGGGATTAATCTGATTGCCAATTCTTGGAGTCAGGAAGGAATTTATTTGCCCCTTATGAGATGTCATTGGATGAAATAACACTGGGGTTTTTTGTTTGCCTTCCTCTGGATCAATAAGGAAGTATAGATATAGGATAAAGTATCTGTTGTCTAAATTTAGCATAGGTTGAACTTGATGGACGTACGTCTTTTTTCAACCTCATCTATGTAACTATGTAAAAAAAAACAATACTAAAAATCCCAGAGTGCTTTGAGAAAGCTATGTACTGTAGCTACCCTGTTTCAAGTCTGCAGCTACTGCACTCTATTGCTGTGTGCTTGTCTGTGTCAGCCTGCAGTTAAAATAAGAGTAATCTGCATTATAACAGATCTTCATTTTACTTACTGGATGTGTATTCAGAAATACATCAACCGTACCCTTTGTATGTAAAGTAATACACTATATGTGTCCTTTACCTTGTGGTCCTTGCATTTAGTGTGCCTTGTTAAAGCAGCTCTTGTATTAACTTGTCATTTGTGTGTGTTTTATACAGTAGGTGTCATTTATGGAGTGGCCTGGTTTACTGAACGCATTTATCATCTGTGGATTAACGTTCCGTGAACGCAAAAGGATAATTGCATAGTTAAACAATTTGGAAGAATTTAGGTAAAAGTATATGTATTATTATAACGGATGTTTTCATACTTGCGGACATATTTCCAGCTATCATTAAGAAAATGTTGTCATTCCTAAATAAAGATTGCTCCTAAGTAAGGGATTACTTCCCTGTCTCTGTCTCGTACAAGTGTTCAATACATACCTCTGGTAATTTCAACGTTTAATCGAGTTAATCTGCTACCCTCCTGTTAAACTTCCCTGTCTGTCTCATACAAGTGTTCAAAGCATATCCTCTGATAATTCAATTAATTATTATCATACTAATTCGTGTGGTGTGCTAATTAAGCCTGCACCCTTACTGCTCTGTTATCAAAGCAGGTAATGCAGTATAAATGTATGCAGTTAGTTGGGACGGCTTGCAATGCCATTTTAATGTGCCATACTTACAGATGCAGCGGCCGTTATTCTAACAAATCACGGCGCCGTTTTTGTGTGCTCTGCTGTACTCCACGCGGCATTAACGCTGCCAATTACACCAGGCACACGTGTTTATCGTGGTTGCTTTGTTTGAATTTCATGGATTCTGTTTTGTATCCGTGGCAGAAATGAATGAATTGTAATGTGTACAGTACTGTGCTACTGTGTCAATTTCAGTGTTTAAAAGCCAGAACATTGAAATGCCATTTTCTGCACTCGTGTCTTAAGGCGGGAATGTTGGAAGAAATCACGCGCCATGGCATGGGTATTCTGAGGTTTACAACGCGTGAAGTGTTCGAATAACGGCCGCTGCATCTGTAAGTGTGGTACAGGGAGTAGGTGGTATGATACCTTTTATTGGACCAATGAGTAGTTGATATGTTACAAGCTTTAGAACCCCCAGGGTTCTTCCTCAGGTGGGAAAGCTTGTAACATATCAACTGCTTGTTGGTCCAATAACGGTATCATACCACCTACTCCCTCTCACTCCTTTGTTAGGCTTGGACCATAGTGCATGCGTCGCGCGCGCCTGTTGCCTGAGAGACCTGTTGCCTCAAATGGCTCATGACGGGGAGGCGTGGCCGTGATGTCACCAAGCTGGTTTGCCCTCATTGGCTGAACCGCTCACGTGACGCGGCCGTCACGTGAAAATCCAAAATAATTTGTCTTTTCAAAAAATCTGCCGCGCCGTTGTGCTTCCTCGCGTGTGCAGTCGCGCCCACTATAACTGACCCCATAGATCTACTGCAGTTTGTTCCACCGTGCATGCCATCGCACACGCCATCGCTCACATTGCGGACGCGGGCTTATGTTACTGTGGAAGAAAGGATCAAAACGGCTAGCCACCTTTCTTTGCATCTTGAAGTGTGACGTTATAAGGAAGGCTGCGCTTATTGTCCTGGCTACAGCGACGGTGTGCAGCCGCGAAGCAACTCAATGTAATTTGAGATTTACAGAGACTGCCGCACCACATGACTGGCAGCTGCCAATCACATAGACCTTTCTGCTGTGATCTCTTTCTGGAATGTTTGTTCTCTGGCTAACAATGCTTGGGCTGTAGTTGACTTCTTCTACTCTGTCTTTATCTCTAAACGAAACCTGGCTCTTCCAACATCCCTCTGCTGTCTCATAAAGTGGCCTCTCTTTCTGTTACTTCCCAAAGGCGGGGTGGTGGGGTAAGTCTCCTCTTCCCTTTCCACTGCAGATATCAGATTCTCTCTATACCTCCATCAATTTTATTCTCTTCCTTTTGAGGTTGAAGCTGTCCAGCTTTTCTAGCCCTTCTTTCTGCATGTGCTTTCATCTATTGTTCACCTAGCTCTATGTCCTCTACCTCCACCTTCCTCTTAGACTTCGAATTCCGGCTTTCCTTTCTGTCCTCTGACTCTTCCATTCTTTTACTGGAAAGCTTTTGTCACATTGATGATCCCTTAGTCTCCTGGGCTGCTTTCCTTCTATCTCTAACCTCCCCTGGCCTCCGCCTATAGACCAATTCTAAAACCCGCAAGTATTGCCACTATTTAGACCTTGTCTTTACGGAAAGCTGTTGCCTTTCTGATTTCTATATCTTCCCCCTTCTCGACTTCTCAATTCTTCAGTTCCTCAGCTGCCATCTTTTCTCCCTACCATTTGCCCTCATGATCTTTCCCCCACACACCTTATTAGACATATTGCTCTAGCCTATTCCCTGCTCTTACCAATATCTTCAACTTCTCCATATACTTTGGCACTTTTCCCTCATTCTTTAAACATGCAGTTGTCACAACTTTTCTCATAAACAACACACTACAGGACTTACTAACGACCACCCTATCTCCTTTCTGATGTTTGCCTGGAAACAGCTAGAATGTCCTACGTTCTCCTGCATGATCAACTTCCTTAATCCCCATGTCTCCTGGACCCTCTGCAATATGATTTTCATTACAGCATACTCAACTGGGATTGCATTCACTAAAGAAGCACATGATCAACCAAAATACAAACGTCGTTTTCACCTGCTTCTCCTACTTGAACTTTCTGCTGCTTTTAATATTCTTGACAACTCTTTTCTCATTCCCTTTCTATGAGATACATACTGTTGCTTTATTCTGATTCTCCAGGATAAAAACTGAGCTCCACATAGTTCTCCTAAACCTGCACAATATCCCCTTTTTTGATCACAGTCAATGAAACCATCATCCGTCCTGTTACCAAAGCCCAGCCTGTGTGACATTTGGCTCCTTCCTCTCCTATAGTCATGTTATGGCTAAAACCTGTCACCTTCATCCGTAATATTGCAAAGATCCACCATTTCCTCTGTCACTGTACTGCTAAAACTCTAATACAAGACCTTATTCTCTCCCGCATGGATTATTGTAACATACTACTAACAGGTCGTCCTGCCTCACAACTTTCTCCTTTGCAATTTATCCAAACTTCTGCAGTTAGGATCATGTCACTTTCTCCCTGAAAACTGTCTGCTCATTTCATCCTCAAATCCTCTATCAAAGGGAAGGGATGTCCTTTTTTCTACTGTCTGATTTTATGTTTGCTGCGTGGATTATACTATCCTTGTATTGTATAGTCCCTTTTGTAAAGCACTGCATACATTAATAAAATATGCATGCATTTATTTACAAAGGGAGTGATTGAGCAAGGATACATTGGCAAAAGGAATTACAAGAAGAAATGTATTGTAGACAGCAGTGGCAAAGTTAGGTTATGTTGGGTATATATTTGAAGGTCTATTGTGAGTTCCTACCGTATGGTGAGGGTTTAGAAATTTCCCCCAAAAAAGAATGCATGAAATAGTTTGTCTTTGTACTCGTCGAAGGGTTGCATTTGAGGCATCACGTAATCTCAAAGGGTTAAATGAATTTACAAGTAATATTCTGGGGGTTTTTTTTCCCTGTGCCTGTGTTCAAGTAAAGGGTTTAGGCAAATGTTATTTTTTTTTTAAATGTATTCAAGCATAATTGAGCATGTTCTCTACATCCAGAAGGCACAAAAGTTGACATGAACACAGCATTCCTTCAGTATGCGCTTTTTCTTATGAAAGGAAAACAAGCCAGTCAGAGGAAACACAAGCTTATGTGAAGGGCTTGGAGTTGGACCAAAAGCCGTCTGAGCTTCATCCATTCCTTGTATCTCGTGCAGACTTTTTGTTTTACAACATCTTCACAAAACCTTGTTATTGCAATTGGAAAGCTCAAATGTGTCACACTCTTTTATACTCTAAGTTGACAATAAAGTATGCATTTTTGGAAAATCTCATTTGAGATTCAGTTCAAAGAAGGGCAATTACAGGAAATTATTGAGGGTTTTTTTTTAAAGACTATTGTAGGAGTCGAGTGCAGAAGTATAACAAGGGAGACATATATTGGGGGAAAATAGACCTTTGCTTTTATTCAGCCCGTTCCTTCAAACAATACAGTTTTAAGGCAGCACATAAAACAAACAAAGCACGTGTAGTACGATAGATTAAAGACCATTTTTAAGGCCCTGCACTTAACAAACAATGTACTTTTCTAAAGACTTACAGGGAGTATCCTAATTTAAAGAAGAATGTTTCCGTCATTAATACAATCAAATGATAGAACTCACCCGAACTATTTTCTACTATTTATTTTCATTATTCTGGGCTGTGTAATATACTGTTGGTTAAGTGGGAGCAGGGGAAAGCTACTGGACACATAATATATCAGGGATGGAAAAATTCCAGGTGCCTGAAATGTCCTCACTGCTCTTGTGCTGTGCGCATTGATGACTGACCTGATTGACAGGCCAAGTAACCGGCACTCGGAGAGGGAAGAGATAGGAGAGCAAGGGGCAATGGCTGCATGAGAATCAGGTGTGGAGCTAGTCAGGGTCCTCTCTGCTCAATGCACACTGTGGGATGGGGAGGACTGTCTGTATGAGAGAGTATCTGTGTGACAGTGTGTTTCACAAATACACACTGACACATAGAGCCGTGGAGAGGGGCAGGGGTTGTAGCTGGCCTCCTCCCCGTTCCCCTTCCCCCCCCCCCCCCCCCCGGCCTAATAACACGCTGTTTCCTAAAAATTCTGGTGGGCTTCTAAATATTTTAGATTTTTGTCAAATTTAAAAATGAGAAAATATTAAGGTAATTGATAATGAACTAAATGAATTTAGTATTATGAATAACTTACATAGTTGCATAGTTACATAGTAGATGAGGTTGAAAAAAGACGTAGGTCCATCAAGTTCAACCTATGCTAAATTTAGACAACAGATACTTTATCCTATATCTATACTTACTTATTGATCCAGAGGAAGGCAAACAAAAAACCCCATTAAGGGGAAAAATTAATTCCTTCCTGATTCCAAGAATTGGCAATCGGATTAATCCCTGGATCAACATCCTTCCCATGTATACTTATTTGGTATATCCCTGTATACCTTTCCCATCTAAAAAGATGTCCAACCTTTTTTTGAACAAATCTATTGTATCTGCCATCACAGTCTCCATGGGTAATGAATTCCACATTTTAACTGCCCTTACTGTAAAGAACCCTTTCCTTTGTTGCTGGTGAAATTTCTTTTCCTCCAACCTTAAGGGATGGCCCTGAGTCCTTTGTACTGCCCGTGGGATGAATAGTTCTTTTGAAAGCTCATTGTATTATCCCTGAATATATTTGTATATATTTATCATATCCCCTCTTAGACGCCTCTTTTCTAATGTAAATAAATCTAATTTAGCTAGCCTCTCCTCATAAGTTAGAATGTCCATCCCCTTTATTAATTTGGTGGCTCTTCTCTGCACTCTCTCTAGTTCCTTAATGCCTTTTCTTAGGATTGGTGCCCAAAATTGTACTCCATATTCAAGGTGTGGTCTTACTAATGCTTTGTAAAGGGGCATAATTATGTTTACTTCCCTTCCATCCATTGCCCGTTTGATGCAAGATAAGATCTTGTTTGCCTTTGCAGTTACTGCATGATTTGGGGCAATATTGCTAAGCCTGCTGTCTACAAGCACTCCTAAATCCTTCTCCATCAAGGATTCCCCAAATATATCTCCATTTAATTTGTAAGTCGCCTTTTTATTCTTGCATCCCAAATGCATAACCTTACATTTATCTGTATTAAACCTCATCTGCCATTTACCTGCCCACGTTTCCAGTCTCTCCAAGTCCTTCTGAAGAGAAATTACATCCTGCTCTGATTCTATTACCTTACACAATTTAGTATCATCAGCAAAGATGGAGACTTTGCTCTCGATCCCAACCTCAAGGTCATTAATAAACAAGTTAAAAAGCAGGGGTCCCAGTACTGATCCCTGAGGTACTCCACTCACGACTTTAGCCCAACCTGAAAAAGTTCCATTTATGACAACCCTCTGTTGTCTGTCCTTTAACTAGTTTTCAATCCAGGTGCATATATTATTACTGAGTCCAATTTTCTTTATTTTATACACCAACCTCTTGTGTGGAACCGTATCAAAAGCCTTTGCAAAATCTAAGTAGACCACATCAACTGCATTACCCTGGTCTAAATTCCTACTTACCTCCTCAAAGAAACAAATAAGGTTAGTTTGGCAAGATCTATCCTTCATAAATCCATGCTGACTATTACTAATAATTTTGTTTTCCATGAGGTATTCCTGAATATTATCCCGTATTAAACCTTCAAGTAGTTTCCCTACTTTGAAGTCAGGCTTACAGGTCTGTATTTTCCCAGTTGTGATCTAGTTCCCTTTTTAAATATAGGCACCACATCTGCTTTACGCCAATCTTGTGGTACTGAGCCTGTGGAAATGGAGTCCTTGAATATAAAATATAATGGTTTTGCTATTACTGAGCTTAACTCCTTGAGAACTCTTGGATGTATGCCATCGGGGCCAGGTGCCTTATTTACTTTAAATTTTTCAAGTCGCTTATGAACTTCTTCCTCAGTTAACCAATTGTTCATTAATATGGAGGTTGTGGCTTCCTCCTGCGGCACTACTATTGAACTTGATTCTTCCCTGGTAAACACAGAGGCAAAGAATTTGTTTAATACCTCAGCTTTTTCCTTATCTCCAATAATCTGCCTACCCATCTCACACTGAAAGGGTCCTATATTTTCTTTTCTCATTTTTTTGTTATTAAGGTACTTAAAGAACTTTTTAGGGTGACCTTACTTTCTATTGCAATCCTTTTTTCATTATCTATTTTTGCTAATTTGATTGCCCTTTTGCAATTTTTGTTACATTCCTTATAATTCTGATACGATGTCTCTGTCCCTTCTGACTTAAAGAATCTAAACGCCTTCCTCTTCTTGTCCATTTCCTCCCATACCTTTTTATTTAGCCACATTGGTTTTGACTTATTTCTTTTATACTTATTACCCATGGATATACACTGATAAGTGTGCTTTTCTAACAATGTTTTAAAGACTGCCCATTTATCTTCTACATTTTTCCCTGCAAAAACATCATCCCATTGTATTACTACTAGATTAGACCTCAGTTTATTAAAATCTGCCTTTCTAAAGTTTAAGGTCTTTGTTGAACCCAAGTAATCTGTTTTTTGATAATTTATTTCAAATGAGACCATGTTATGATCACTGTTACCCAAATATTCCAGGACTTGAATATTTGTTATTACTTCTACATTGTTTGATATGACCAAATCCAGAACTGCCCCTCTCCTGGTTGGTTCCTCAATAATTTGGGTCATATAATTGTCTTTAAGCACCCCCAAAAACCTGTTTCCTTTTGTTGTAACGCTAATCTCATTGCCCCAGTCTGTCTGGATAATTAAAATCCCCCATTATGCAAACATGACCCAGTTTTGATGCCTTCTCCATTTGCAAAAGTATTTTAGCTTCCTCAATCTCACAGATATTTGGTGGTTATAGCATATTCCCACAAACATTTTCTTTATACTTTTATCTCCACAGCTAGTTTACATCCACAAAGTCTCTACATTTTCATCATTCCCTTCATAGACATCATCCCTTATAATAGGTTTTAGATCCGGTTTAACATATAAACATACTCCACCTCCCCTTCTATTTGTTCGATCCTTCCGAAAAAGAGAATAACCCTCTAAATTAACTGTCCAGTCATGAGTTTCATCCCACCATGTTTCAGTAATGCCTATGATATCATACTGCTCCCTTGCAGCTATTAATTCAAGTTCCCCCATTTTATCTGTCAGGCTTCTTGCATTAGCAAGCATGCATTTAAGTTTTTTTTCAGCCTGTACTATTATCTTATCTGCTCCTTCCTTTCTGCTCCCACTAAGTTTAGTCTTTAGAAGTTTTCTAGTATTATCTGTATTTACTATGGGTGTCTCACTGCTTGTCAAACTTGCACTTGCCCCCATTCTACCTCCATACCACCTTGTATCCTCATCTATTCCGTTTAGTTCATATCTGTTTCATTCCCCTCCCCCCTCCATCCTAGTTTAAAATCTCCTCCAACCTTTTTAGCATTTTCCCCCCTAGCACAGAAGATCCCTCTTCATTGAGGTGCAATCCGTCCCTAGAATATAGATGGCACCTCTCAGAAAAGGAGTCCCAGTGCTCTAAAAACCCAAAATCCTCCTTCCTGCACCACTTTCTTAGCCATGCATTAACCTCCCTGATCTCTGTATTGCTAAGCCTGCTGTCTACAAGCACTCCTAAATCCTTCTCCATCAAGGATTCCCCAAATATATCTCCATTTAATTTGTAAGTCGCCTTTTTATTCTTGCATCCCAAATGCATAACCTTACATTTATCTGTATTAAACCTCATCTGCCATTTACCTGCCCACGTTTCCAGTCTCTCCAAGTCCTTCTGAAGAGAAATTACATCCTGCTCTGATTCTATTACCTTACACAATTTAGTATCATCAGCAAAGATGGAGACTTTGCTCTCGATCCCAACCTCAAGGTCATTAATAAACAAGTTAAAAAGCAGGGGTCCCAGTACTGATCCCTGAGGTACTCCACTCACGACTTTAGCCCAACCTGAAAAAGTTCCATTTATGACAACCCTCTGTTGTCTGTCCTTTAACTAGTTTTCAATCCAGGTGCATATATTATTACTGAGTCCAATTTTCTTTATTTTATACACCAACCTCTTGTGTGGAACCGTATCAAAAGCCTTTGCAAAATCTAAGTAGACCACATCAACTGCATTACCCTGGTCTAAATTCCTACTTACCTCCTCAAAGAAACAAATAAGGTTAGTTTGGCAAGATCTATCCTTCATAAATCCATGCTGACTATTACTAATAATTTTGTTTTCCATGAGGTATTCCTGAATATTATCCCGTATTAAACCTTCAAGTAGTTTCCCTACTTTGAAGTCAGGCTTACAGGTCTGTATTTTCCCAGTTGTGATCTAGTTCCCTTTTTAAATATAGGCACCACATCTGCTTTACGCCAATCTTGTGGTACTGAGCCTGTGGAAATGGAGTCCTTGAATATAAAATATAATGGTTTTGCTATTACTGAGCTTAACTCCTTGAGAACTCTTGGATGTATGCCATCGGGGCCAGGTGCCTTATTTACTTTAAATTTTTCAAGTCGCTTATGAACTTCTTCCTCAGTTAACCAATTGTTCATTAATATGGAGGTTGTGGCTTCCTCCTGCGGCACTACTATTGAACTTGATTCTTCCCTGGTAAACACAGAGGCAAAGAATTTGTTTAATACCTCAGCTTTTTCCTTATCTCCAATAATCTGCCTACCCATCTCACACTGAAAGGGTCCTATATTTTCTTTTCTCATTTTTTTGTTATTAAGGTACTTAAAGAACTTTTTAGGGTGACCTTACTTTCTATTGCAATCCTTTTTTCATTATCTATTTTTGCTAATTTGATTGCCCTTTTGCAATTTTTGTTACATTCCTTATAATTCTGATACGATGTCTCTGTCCCTTCTGACTTAAAGAATCTAAACGCCTTCCTCTTCTTGTCCATTTCCTCCCATACCTTTTTATTTAGCCACATTGGTTTTGACTTATTTCTTTTATACTTATTACCCATGGATATACACTGATAAGTGTGCTTTTCTAACAATGTTTTAAAGACTGCCCATTTATCTTCTACATTTTTCCCTGCAAAAACATCATCCCATTGTATTACTACTAGATTAGACCTCAGTTTATTAAAATCTGCCTTTCTAAAGTTTAAGGTCTTTGTTGAACCCAAGTAATCTGTTTTTTGATAATTTATTTCAAATGAGACCATGTTATGATCACTGTTACCCAAATATTCCAGGACTTGAATATTTGTTATTACTTCTACATTGTTTGATATGACCAAATCCAGAACTGCCCCTCTCCTGGTTGGTTCCTCAATAATTTGGGTCATATAATTGTCTTTAAGCACCCCCAAAAACCTGTTTCCTTTTGTTGTAACGCTAATCTCATTGCCCCAGTCTGTCTGGATAATTAAAATCCCCCATTATGCAAACATGACCCAGTTTTGATGCCTTCTCCATTTGCAAAAGTATTTTAGCTTCCTCAATCTCACAGATATTTGGTGGTTATAGCATATTCCCACAAACATTTTCTTTATACTTTTATCTCCACAGCTAGTTTACATCCACAAAGTCTCTACATTTTCATCATTCCCTTCATAGACATCATCCCTTATAATAGGTTTTAGATCCGGTTTAACATATAAACATACTCCACCTCCCCTTCTATTTGTTCGATCCTTCCGAAAAAGAGAATAACCCTCTAAATTAACTGTCCAGTCATGAGTTTCATCCCACCATGTTTCAGTAATGCCTATGATATCATACTGCTCCCTTGCAGCTATTAATTCAAGTTCCCCCATTTTATCTGTCAGGCTTCTTGCATTAGCAAGCATGCATTTAAGTTTTTTTTCAGCCTGTACTATTATCTTATCTGCTCCTTCCTTTCTGCTCCCACTAAGTTTAGTCTTTAGAAGTTTTCTAGTATTATCTGTATTTACTATGGGTGTCTCACTGCTTGTCAAACTTGCACTTGCCCCCATTCTACCTCCATACCACCTTGTATCCTCATCTATTCCGTTTAGTTCATATCTGTTTCATTCCCCTCCCCCCTCCATCCTAGTTTAAAATCTCCTCCAACCTTTTTAGCATTTTCCCCCCTAGCACAGAAGATCCCTCTTCATTGAGGTGCAATCCGTCCCTAGAATATAGATGGCACCTCTCAGAAAAGGAGTCCCAGTGCTCTAAAAACCCAAAATCCTCCTTCCTGCACCACTTTCTTAGCCATGCATTAACCTCCCTGATCTCTGACTGTCTCCCTGGGGTAGCACATGGCACTGGTAGTATTTCAGAAAATACTACCTTGGAGGTCCTTGCCTTAAGCTTTTGGCCTAGATCCCTGTAATCATTTTTGTGTACCAAGACCGCCGGGTCAATCCCAGCCCCCCACCCCCCCCCCCAACAATCTGTCTACCCGATCCGCAATGTGCCGAACCCGAGCACCCGGGAGACAACAAACTGTTCGGTTCATGCTGTCCCGGCAACAGATTGCCCTATCTACCTTCCTAATAATGGAGTCCCCTACCACCACAATCTTTCTTTGTATCTGAGCATCCTGAGTCCCCACTGTGCTGGAGGAACTATTCCCCTGGCTGCTAGAGGAATTAGTCTCCCCGAGCCTTGCCATTTCTGCCCCAACATTCCCCATATCTTCAATCAACATGGCAAATCTATTGGGATGTGTCAGCTCAGAGACGACCTGCCTCTCCCTATTGCCCCTGCTTCCCCTTCTAACTGTCACCCAGCTACCTTCCTACTCCTCACTAACAGCAACCAAGCTACCTACCTGCTCCTCACTAACAGCGCCACCATCTGCACCACTAGTCGAAGCAAGGGCCTGCTCAGTGAGCTCTAATTCCCTTTCAGGATTGCCAATGTCCCTCAATATTGCAAGTTGCCTCTTCAGATCAGCAATCTCTGATTCTTAAACACAATAAATGGTTTAAAATACTTATTCAATAGATTCTGATAAAAATCAGATGATTAGTTTCCCCATATTAAGTATAACGTATGATAAAAGAGAGAATTAAAACCTACAGTAATGGAATGAGGCTAAAGGACATATGTTGACGAATAAATCCTATAATAGAATTTCAATAAATTCTTTTATGAAACAAATCCAATGCATCGGATAGAAATTCACATTGAAAAATGAGGGAAACGGGGGAGCGAAAGGAGTGGGAGAGGGGGAGAAGGGGAACAATGAATGAAAACTGCAACAGCGACTGAACACTAAGCAGAAGGTGTCCTGCAGCAGTACATGCGGGAGTTGATCCAAAACCAGACTTAAACCAGTGTTCTTGTATCCAGACATTCGTTTAGTCCTTGGGGTGAGAGTGTGCCATGAGAATATATCCAAAACAATTCCCTGACACATGGTGTCTTAAATCTGGCCCCCCCACCTCCCCAAAGAGGGGACAGTCTCAATTCCCTGAATTCTAAGTCCTTTCAGATCCTTAGAATGGACCAATGCAAATTGTCTGGGGACACTGTGGGCTTGGACACCCTTGAGTATTGCACAACGGTGCTCAAGGAACCTAACGCACAGTGGCCGTTTGGTGCAACCAATGTATTGAAGATTACAAGTGCATGATAATAAGTAGAAAACATAAGTTGTCAGGCAGTTAATCATGCGTTTAATAGAATGCGCTGTATTATTTGAGGTGGAGGCAAAAGTATTCGTAGCCACAATATGTCATAATGCAGCGTGACCTACCACATCTTTGATTGCCAAGTTTACCTAAGCAACTATTATTAGCCATGTTTGGTTCCCTCCGCTTACTAGGTGCCAATTGATTTTTTTTAAAATGTTTTTTAATGCTCATTGCTTTACCAAATACTATGGGAGCTATTAGTGTTAATTGCCCATTAAGCTGGGGGTCACATACAGTAGCAGGACCTTCCTATGTTGATTCAAAATAGACTTGATTCTATTGGAATAACTATAGAAACTGTTTATAAATGTGGCTCTACTAGTGTTTGATTTAGTTGCATTACCATAGTTTCTAGACTGATGGGGCTGATGACTTGAATCCAAATATTTAAATTTGGATTGGGCTAATAGGCCTCTCTTCTCAATAGCCTTACTTTAGTATAAGCTTCTTGTACAAGCTCTGTCTCATATCCTTTATTAGCAAAATTAGCCATAAGGCTGCGTGACAGTAGCAAATTCAATGTATTCATAGCAAAACAAAAGATGAATGTACCTTTGATACCCAAATAGGAAGGTGTTTTATGAAGATAGTAGTCAAGAAAGTGGACTTCATAATTGGACGCTTTGCAGAAACGGCACACACAGCCTAATTTCAGTATTCGCAGCCCTTCTTTTGCCTTGATAAGTGTCCGCTTTTATACGTATATTGTAGAGATCAAATATATTAATGGAATAAATAATATACAGAAGGAAAGCGCTTTACAGAGGGGAATATAAAATGCTAACGATCAAGCTTTGAATTTCCGTTTGAGAAGGGAGAAGATACTGTTTGTATCATTAATATTTATTTTTTTAAGATTTTGCAAATCTGCTAGTGTTCCTGGTAGTTTTTCAATTTAGTGTGGCGACGAAAGGAGGATTCCCAGTAAAATAATGAGGACAGTTTTTTTCATGCTAACAGTATACAGACACATTAGCGCCTTGATTTTTTTTCTTCTTCACATTATACAGCTTTAACTGTTTCTTTAAGGAGAAAATGAAGATAGATGTGCAAATATTCATGAGAAATGGCTCACTTAGCATGGGACAAGATGCGAAGGTACTACTGTGGTCTTTTGCGTTGAACTTTAGGTAGGATTTTCTTAAGAGTAGTTTGTTACATCTGGATAATTCTGCATGCAAGAGTGAGACATAAAAGACAATGGCATGACGCGCTTTCCTTCATTTTCTATTTCTACTCCCGTTGCGGTTTTATTATATTGCACTTGTTTTGTTTGGGACTTTCCTAACCACTCGATAAGCTATCAGTGAGGAAAGACGCAGTAAGACGCGACCGGCTGAGAGACGCCGCCAGATGACGTCAGACGTAAGCGTGGACTAACCCGGAAGCGACCAGGAGATCACCCCTTCTGAACCGCCGCCTGAAGTACCTTCAGCACACGGGAAGGCTTCCCAAAGTGGAGCTGCACACACCGTTCCTGGATACCAGCAGCTAGAGGGAGGACGTCCAATCTACACCTGTTCGTGTCCTGCTGTCCCCGTCGAGTGGTAACATGTCCCTAACATGTCATGCTGTTAACTTTGTTTATTGATGTACGTGCAACACTCACCCCCACCTTATAAATTGAACTTTTTAATATACTACACTATGGTTTTTTTGCGCTGTCTTTTTTCTATTTCCATGTAGCCTGGTGTGCTGAGCCATCCTAATTGAACAGCAGCATAAAACCTGACCCCAATCAGGTTGTAATTTATTATTTTTAAGTCACTATCACCTATCACTGATCACTAATGAGCGCAGGTCATTTTTGATAGATTGAGTGCCTGATATTTAAAGCAACAATACTACATTCCCCACTTTTTTTTCCTTCCTTCTATTATTTATATACACACTGCACACACTGACACACTGCACACACACTGCACACTGCACACACACTGCTCATTGCTCACACTGCACACACTGACACACTGCACACACACTGCACACACACTGCTCATTGGACACACTGCACACACACTGCACACTGCACACACACTGCTCATTGGACACACTGCACACACACTGCACACACACTGCACACACACTGCTCATTGCTGACACTGCACACACTGACACACTGCACACACACTGCACACTGCAAACACGAGGTGGTTAGCGGGAGTTTCTTCTCCCCACCGCTGTCCCTGACGCTCCCGCTGCCTGCGCGGGAGGAGGGGGGGAGCGGGTGGTCGTGCTGGTCGCGGCCTTTCCTCTGCTCCGACCCCACCCCCCGTCTGTGTAGAGTGAGAGAGGTGTGTGTGTGTATGTGTATTGGGAGAGAAAGTGTGGTGTGTGTATATGGGTGTGTGTGTATGTGGGTGTGAGTGTGTGTAAGTGTCTGAGTGTGTTTGTAAGTGTGTGTAAGTGTGGTGTAAGTGTGTGTGGGTAGTGTGTAGTTTAAGTGGTGTGTAAGTGGTGTATGTGTGTAGTGTGTGTGAGGTGTGTTGTGTCTGTGATGTCTAAGTGTTGTAAGTGTTGTAAGTGTGGTGTGAGTGTGTGTGAGTGTCTGTGAGTGTCTGTGAGTGTCTAAGTGTGTGTAAGTGTGTGTAAGTGTGTGTGAGTGTCTGTGAGTGTGCGTGAGTGTGCGTAAGTGTGCGTAAGTGTGCGTGGGAGTGTGTGTGAGAGTGTGTGTGAGTGTGTGTGCGTGTGCGTAAGTGTGTGTGAGTGTCTGTGAGTGTCTGTAAGTGTGTGTGAGTTGTGCGTGAGCAATGAGGAGTGTGTGTGCAGTGTACAGTGTGTGTGCAGTGTGTCAGTGTGTGCAGTGTGCAATGAGCAGTGTTGTGTGCATTGTGCAGTGTGTGTCAGGTGGTGTGCAGTGTGTCAGTGTGTGCAGTGTGAGCAATGAGAGTGTGTGCAGTGTACAGTGTGTGTGCAGTGTGTCGGTGGTGTGCGGTGTGAGCAAGAGCAGTGTGTGTGCAGTGTGTCAGTGTGTGCAGTGTGAGCGTGTGAGCCAATGAGCAGTGTGTGTGCAGTGTGCAGTGTGTGTGCAGTGTGTCCAATGAGCAGTGTGTGTGCAGTGTGTCAGTGTGTGCAGTGTGACATGAGCATGTGTGTGCATGTGCAGTGTGTGTGCGTGTGTCCAATGAGCAGTGTGTGTGCAGTGTGCAGTGTGTGTGCAGTGTGTCCAATGAGCAGTGTGTGTGCGTGTGCAGTGTGTGTGCAGTGTGTCAGTGTGTGCAGTGTGAGCAATGAGCAGTGGTGTGTGCAGTGTGCAGTGTGTGTGGCAGTGTGTCCAATAGCAGTGTGGTGTGCAGTGTGTCAGTGTGTGCAATGAGCAGTGTGTGTGCATGTGTGTCAGTGTGAGCAGTGTGAGCAATGAGCAGTGTGTGTGCAGTGTTGCAGTGTGTGTGCAGTGGGTCCAATGAGCGGGGTGTGTCAGTGTGCAGTGTGTGTGCAGTGTGTCCATGATCGTGTGTGTCAGTGTGCAGTGTGTGTGCAGTGTTCGTGTGTGCATTGTGATGCAATGAGGCAGTGTGTGTGCAGTGTGCAGTGTGTTGCAGTGTG
>WSYH01002089.1:61044-96680 GCA_036426205.1 Ascaphus truei | reverse complement strand
TGTAAAAGTCATAGTTTTCGATAAAATACTGATAAATTTGAACAACTGTTGCCATCTTATCCTCTGTTGCATTAATAGCGGCCCATATCAAATAAGCATAACTTCTGTCAGGTTTTTGGAACACGGGCTGCATTTGAACACTCATGTCTCTGGAGAATAGTGTAAGCGAAAATGGTCTTTGTCTTTATTTAATACAGTATGTAAAGCCTAAATTGATACATTTTTTGCAACGTCTTCCTTCAGTCTCAAGGGCAAGTTACAATAGCATACTGTACTGTGGTAAAGTATCTTTTTTTAAACGAAACAACTGCAAAGCCCACACATTACTTAAGTCATGAGTTTATGCCATCTGGTGGACAAGCGAAACATTGCAGCCTAGTAAATCCTGATCATTATCATTTAACAGATCAGGACCCCGTCAGCCAGGCATGAACCGTGGCTGGGAAGGCAAACGCAATGAAGCATGCAAGAGGTGAGCAGCGGCGGATTCCAGGTATCTGCCAGGTACAAACTGGGCATTTGCTCGAATAAAGTGTGTCGGTGCAGTAGGTATGACTGAAACCAGTTTGTCAAGCAGGATAGCATGGTCAACAGTATCAAAAGCCTTTTGCAAAATCTACGAATATTCAAACAGTGAATTGTCCTCATTCCATTCCACACTGGATTTCATTGCAAACTTTTAGCAGAGTAGTTACGGTGGAGTGTTTGGGGCGAAAGCCAGATTGGCATTGGCTAGGGAAATTTGTCATGGTATAGTAATCGCTTAATTGGGAGTGATCACATTTTTCCATGACTTGGGATAGTATTGATAGAAGAGAGATTGGCCTGTAGTTTGAGGCAGTATTTTTGTCCCCACTTTTGAAGATTGGAACCACTCTGGAAGTTTTCCAGGTCATAGGGATATGGCCTGCAGTCAGGATAGAGTTGACTATGAAGGCAATAGGTTTGGCAATGAATGGAGCACCAAGTCTTAGGAACTTAGATTCACATTGGCTGCTAAGTTTTAATTTGAGGAGCACTTCTGTAATCTCCTCTTTGGATACTGGGCCAAATGGAAAATTGTGGGCAGTGTTGGGAGGGGGTAGGGCTATATGGGTACTCCCAGGATGAGATTCCTGTTTGTGGTATGGGTTGCGTTTCGCTAATAATTTAGTAGCACACCCATGTCAGTGGGGTTTGTCAGAGTAATATCCCCCTTAGTGATATTACTAGGCTGTTGATGGTTAGTAGGCTTGAATATGTTGTTGATAACCTTCCAGAAGTTAGCTGGGTTTAATGTATTCTGGAGAAGATTGTCAGAGTAATATTGTGCTTTTGCATGCCTTGTTTGCCTTGTGCACATATTCCGCAGGCATCTGTAGTTATTGAGATCCTTGGTAGTGCCAGATACTTTAGAAGCTTTTCCACAAGGCATCCTTGAACTGGTAGAGTGCTATAAGGTCAGTTGTATCCCATGGAAGGTGGCCCCCAGTTCCCTTATTCTGCATAGTGGAGCATGGGTATCACAGAGTTTTAAGAACTCGGCTTGTAAATAGGCGAGCGCAGAATCAGGGTCAGGAATTTAATTGATTCTGTGCCAAGGGCAGTTGGTAAGGTCGGCTAGAAATTGTTTTGGGTTAAAGTTTCTAAATGTTCTAGTGAAGAGAAGTTTAGGGCTTGATTGGGGTGGTTTAATTTTCCTTACACACTACACTATTCCATGGTCACTGAAAATGTCAGGAAGAAGTTTTTACTTTGTAATAGACTTTGATGTTTACCAAAGAAAACATTAGCAATGGATATAGTTACATAGTTACATAGTAGAAGAGGTTGAAAAAAGACGTACGCCCATCAAGTTCAACCTATGCTACATTTAGACAACAGATTACTTTATCCTATATCTATACTTACTTATTGATCCAGAGGAAGGCAAACAAAAAACCCCAGTGAAATATCATACAATGATATCTCATAAGGGGAGAAATAAATTCCTTCCTCACTCCAAGAATTGGCAATAGGATTAATCCCTGGATCAACATCCTTCCCATGTATACTTATTTGGTATATCCCTCTGTACCTTTCCCATCTAAAAAGATGTCCAACCTTTTTTTGAACAAATCTATTGTATCTGCTATCACAGTCTCCATGGGTAATGAATTCCACATTTTAACTGCCCTTACTGTTAGGGCGTTTTTCCATAGGGACAATCAGATACATCAAGTGAGGTGTATGAGTGTGTAGCAGTTTGGACCTGATTAAGTTATGCACCTAACTCTATGTGCATAACTTAATTATACTGTCATACAATCTATTGCTCCACATCTGCATTACACTCTCACCCTCAGGGAATACTGCATATCAGTTCCCTTGGAACAGTTGATCTAATTCACCTCAATTGTTTTCCACCCATTAATAACCCGGAGTGTCTTATATACTCATCATAGGGTTTATATATATGTGTGTCCTTGTTGGATTTTAATACCCATTATTATAATTAGTTCAGCATTAAAGAGTATTTTTAAGATTTCCACATTACATTGCTTGAAGGTATTGAGTGCTAATAGTGGGTTCTCTTTTCTTTGATGTTTACCCATCTTTGTCACCCACAAGCACCGTACCCATATACATTCACATATTACTTAGCTGAAGCGGGGTTAACATTAACAGCTCTTTATACTTCCTCCCAAACCTGGCTCTACTACCTCCTTCCACATTGCTATTGGAAATACGATCATTCACCCAGTAGCCCACACACGCTGCCTAGGGGTTACACTTGATTCCTCTCTTTCATTCTCCTCTCATATTCAAAACGTTTCTAAAACTTGTCGCTTTTTCCTCCCCAATATCTCAAAGATACGCCCTTTCCTCTGTTACTCAACTGCTTAAACTCTGACTCAGGCCCTCATTCTCTCACGTCTCGATTACTGCAACCTCCTGCTGTCCGGCCTTCCTGACTTTCACAAGTCTCCCCTACAATCTATCCTAAACGCTGCTGCCAGAATCACTCTACTCTTTCCTAAATCTGTCTCCGCATCTCACCTCCTGAAATCCCTCTACTGGCTTGCGATTAAATCCCGTATCTCACACTCAATTCTCTTGCTCACTTTTAAAGCTTTACATTCTTCTACCCCTCCTTACATCTCAGCCCTAAATTCTCGCTATGCACCATCCCGACTCTTGCGTTCTTCTCAAGGATGTCTTCTTTCTAAACCCTTTGTATCTAAAGCTCTCTCCCGCCTTAAACCTTTTTCACTTTCTGCCCCACACCTCTGGAATACCCTTCCCCTCAATACCCGACTAGCCCCCTCGCTATCCACCTTTAAGATTCACCTTAAGACACATCTGCTTAAAGAAGCATATGAATAGCACTGGATAATCATGGACAAATGATACATAAAGCTTGGCCCCCTGCAGACGCACTTACTGGAATTCCCTCCTACTGTCTCTGTACGTTCTCCCAACCAACCAATTAGATTGTAAGCTCCTCGGAGCAGGGACTCCTTCCTTAATATTACTTTTACAATATGTCTGATGCACTTATTCCCATGATCTGTTATTTATATTATTTGTTATTTATATGATATGTATTACTACTGTGAAGCGCTACACTGGCGACCAACTTTATTCTTACTTGGCTAGCTCCGCGAATTTCAGAGGACCCCAGTGATGTGCGCTTTTGTGTCGTTTTCTACCGGGGAATATAGCGTTATATTCGCGGCTGTGATTTAAACATTTTATTCCCGCTGGCTGCAATACTGCAATGCCGTGTAAAAACGCATGGGGGCGTTTGCGAGCTGTTGTCTTTAAAGCCGTCCCCTATAACCCCTAACATACAGTACTGTACATTTTTATTCATAGTGTACATGTACAGGGGGTCTCTGGAGCTGAACCGCGTTGGTTTCAGGTCGGGGGACCCCCTGCTCCCCGAGATACAGCCCCCTTTATGAGGTGCCGGTATCCCTCTGCGTTTAAAGGTCCCGATCACGTGGCCGCGGCCTGAAAGCAAGCAGAGGGATACCGGCACCCCCTAAAGGGGCCTGTATCTCGGGGAGCAGGGGGTCCCCAAAAAAGGGCAGCATTATTTGATTCTATGTTCAGAGATGAGTCAAATGTTTTTGAAGATGATCACCCACCTGACATTTCCACTGAAACCCATTTTAAACAGTTAGAGAATTTACTAATGACTGAGACCAAACAGTGGCTGGAACGTAACACCATACAAAGATATTTAGATTGCGGGAGAGTACCCCGGGGGTTACGTTTCCAAAAGAACCCCACTTTTGGAAGAGATAATATTCAGTTCATGAAAGAATGGGATAGAATTCAGGAGGAATGCTCAAGGGAGCTTATGAGGTTAATCATCTTTGAACGTAGTAGATCAATTGCTGTACTAGAGAAAGAAATAGGTAAAAAGATCCTAACTTTGGAGCCTTTAGTTATTAATACTGATTGCTCCAAATTGGAATGCGAACTAAAGATGACATTAGAGTCATCAACGGAGGAGATTATGCTTAATAAGCAAAAGAAATTTTACCGTGATAAACATGACTACGATAATGGTCGACAAAAAGATTGGAATAAGTCAGAAAGAGAAAAGGGTAACAATCAGAATCCCCCTAATAAATCTCATGCTACACAACATCAAAAGAAAAGAAGAGAGAGTAGCTTACATTTTGAAAAAGAAAAGGGTAAAAAAGAACAGTCTAAAGACAATCCAAAACCCTACAAAAACTATTCCAAAAAAACACAAGACAAACGCTATAGAAGTTACAGTAGAAGGAGAAATAGCTCTAACAATAGATCAGAGTACTCCCATAAGGAGTCACATGGCAAAGATACACGCCAGAACGATAGACAATATGAACAGAAAAGGGCTAATTCCCCCCTTAGAAAAAACTCTGAACAGCAATCTCCGAAAAAATCCCTTTTTCTGGAGGAACTCAAATTGCGATATTTGGGCCCAACAGAAAAAGGGAGTACTGTAAGAGAGAAAGAGAAAAAGAATCTAGAGACTCCCAGATCTCAAAAAAGACACCACTCACCAGAAGAGGGACGAGAGGAGGGTGTAAAACCAAAACAAAGAAGGGAATCGAATTAGTGAATGATAAATCCTTCAATGGCATTTTTAATTTATCTAGTATTAATTTGACATTGTGCCAGAAGTTAGTCTTGAGTAAAGGCCTCAAATTCTCCCAATCTAGTGGACCTAATGGGTTTCAACTATTCACTGATCTGCATAAATTCACTAGGAATCTGACATTAAAGAGACACTTCCTTAAAAAAGAAATGTCAGCTGATCCTAGTGAATTGGTCCAAGATATGGAGAATCTTGAGGAGGCAGACCACCTTACTCTATGCCAACACAGTAGGTTTAAACCACCCTCTAGGTTTTACCCCGCACAGAGTAAAGGGAGCTCTATTGATTCATTTTTTAACATAGTTAACAATGAGTTTACATCACTGGTGAAGAATTTTAAACCATCAGATATTACACATAACCTTAGCTATAGGGAACATCTAGCACTTAAGGAACTACAGGATATGAAAAATCTGGTCATAAGACAAGCAGATAAGGGTGGAGGAGTTGTCCTCCAGAACCGTGAAGATTATGAAACTGAGGCAATGCGTATACTGAACGATTCCGTTAGTTACAGTAGATTAAGTAAGGATCCTACTAAACGCTTTGTCTCCGAACTACAGAGCCTTCTCGATGAAGCTTTGGTGTCTACGGTTTTAAATAAATCTGAATATCAATTTTTAAATGTTTTGTCTCCCACTATACCAGTATACTATCATCTTCCCAAGATCCACAAGACATCTATCGATCCACCGGGTAGACCGATAATCTCCGGAATTGGGTCTTTAACATCAAATTTGTCACAGTACGTAGACTTTTTTCTACAGAAATATGTGAAAGTACTGCCATCTTATATTAAAGATACCACCGCCGTCTTGAATCTGGTGAAAACAATCAAGTGGCAAGACGGCTATAGATGGGCAACATTTGATGTTCAATCCCTTTATACATGTATTCCCCATGATAAAGGGATTGACGCAATTAAGGAGACTTTATCAAGAGATGATGAATTACACCCACTAAATTGTGAATTTATTATCGATGCCATTAAATTTATTCTGTCACACAACTACTTTCTATTTTTAAATCAGTTTTACTTACAGTTGTGTGGCACAGCCATGGGGACGCGTTTTGCCCCCAGTTATGCCAACATATACATGGGGATATGGGAGGATAACTTTATATGGCACAATAACCCATTTGCGGATAGGGTTATTATATGGCAGAGATATATCGATGATGTCTTGTGCATCTGGGAGGGTGATGAGGATACTCTGGAACTATTTAAGAACTATCTGAATACAAATGATTTTAATTTAAAATTTACTTCAGAAACGAATTGGAACCAGATAGATTTCCTGGACCTTAGTTTGGCATCCAGGACGGGTGAAAACATCAATACTAAAACATTTTTTAAAAAGGTAGACACCAACAGCTTCCTATTATCATCCAGTAATCACAAGAGAACCTGGATTGATAATATACCATTAAGCCAGTTCATGCGCATTAAGCGAAATTGTAGTCTTCAGACGGATTTTGAATCCCAATCAACTTCTCTGTTTGAGAGGTTCATTGAACGAGGCTATGACAAGGCTCTGTTGTTCAATTCTTTGGAGAAGGTAGAAAAGATGGAGAGAGACTCCTTACTGATTCAGAAGAAACAAATAAATAGGGATGAAAGTGACAAACTCAAAGTACCATTTATTACGGAATTTAGTTCAGTAAGTAAGAGCATCCAGAAGATAATCAATAACAACTGGAAAGTTCTATGTAATGATCCAATCCTAGGTCCCTCTCTGCATCCGAAACCAAGCTTTATTTACCGTAGGGCTAAGACTCTGAAACACCATCTGGCACCAAGTGACATTGGTGGTCCAATAAGTACATCATCAGAGACCACCTGGATGCCCAGCAAACCTAACGGTAACTTTAGCTGTGGAAGATGTAAGGCTTGCAAAATGCTGAATACAGAACGTAAAACATTTATTTCAAGCAGCACCAAAGAAAAATTCACCATAAAAGATTGCATATCTTGTAAATCAACATATGTAGTGTACTTGCTACAATGCCCCTGTGGGTATCAATATGTTGGGCGGACGAAAAGATTCCTTAGAGTGAGGATTCTAGAACACGCCAGGAATATCAGAATAGGTTTTGAACAGCATAGCGTATCTAGACATTTTAAATCAAAACATAACAGCGATCCCTCACTTTTAAGCTATTTAGGCATACAAATTGTATCCTCAGGGAGACGTGGTGGAGACAGAGATAAAAAATTATCCAAACAGGAGAGCCTGTGGATTTATAAGTTACAAACTCTGTCCCCACTGGGCCTAAACGAGGAACTTGACGTCTGGTCCCTATTCTGATTTTTAAAGATAGTTTTATATCACCAGTGAACATTAGAGATTTTTTAACATTATATCAGATCTTTTAGATCTTTTATTTCATTTTTAATGATTTCTCTTAATTTGTCTGTGTAATACAAATTCGACCATATCATTTTATCATGTAGCATTAGGTATGAGTGTTTATTTACGTCTTTTTAAATTAGGATGTTACTAATTATTTTTTCTTTATTTTTAGATTTTACATTCTAATACCCTGTCAATCAAATAAAATTGTGTTTTAATGCTATATGTTATGTTGTCACCCCCTATCTCTAGCTGAGAGGCCGCCTGTCTTGACTAAGACCCAGCGCTGAATGGGTTAATTTCCCAGAGGTGTTTTGTGTCGGGTCAATCTAGCACGGCCAATCAGGAGAGATCGGAGGGTATATGAAGCGCCCCGGAACATCCTCTATCATTCCCTGAAGAAGTTATTTATAACGAAACGCGTAGGAGTGGGCGCATTCCCTACTTATGCTTTATATACCCATTGTGGTACTTTTTTATCACACTGCCTGCCTGGGACCTGCTGTCCTTCTGTGACTTTCTCGCCGGTTAGCGCCATTCAGCGCAACGAACTAAAGACACTAAGACACTACCGGACGCCATCTGATGACGTCAGACGCCTTTGTGCACGTGTCAGGAAGTGAAGGAGCTCAACGGAGACCACGGTGATAACTACAGACGCTGGGAGTGATCTCCATCAGCGAGTTGATCCAGGAGAGTCCCTGCTACTGCTGAGTGATCTCCAACGGCGAGCTGATCCATGCGAACCTCTGCCACTGACGAACAGCTGTCTACAGATGGGTAACATGTCCCAAACATGTCATGCTTTGTGATTTTTTACTAGATGTACGTGCAATACTCACCCTTTTTAAATATAAATTGAATTTCTTAATATACTACACCATGAGGTTTTTCTTTGTGGAGAAAGGAAAAATAAAAAAAATTACCATAAAAAGTTTTTTGGTAATCACAGGTACAGTAAGACCATACTGGGTTGCTGGACTGTATTGTTCTCTACTGTACTGTACATGTTTTGACCTGCTTTACTGTACATAAATAAAGGAGATGTTGTTGTGTGTTTTTTTACTGCCAGACCGCAAAGCCGCAAGATCGGCAATATTGTCAAAAAAGAGCAATGATCGCGCAATTGGCCTGGGAACTAGGGCCTCGGTCAAGTTCACGGCCAATTGGCGTGGGAACTTCTGTTCTAGGACACCTAGAAATAAAATTCATTTTGTCCATAGATGTTAGGAACCCCCTCACTTGACCCCAACAGGGTCCGACCAGTAATGGCGATGAGAATGGTTCACACCGGTGAGGAGGGTCCTATTATTGACCGTAATGGCGCAGAAAGCCACGCTGCTTTGAAACGGCTAAGTCAGAATGAGCAGAAACCTGGAACCCAAAAAAAAATTATTTTAAATTTCTTTCTTTCTTTAAATTTCTTTTTGGTCGGGTCACTCACTCAGGTACAGTAAGCAAGCAGTGGTGGGCGAAGTTACAAGCGCATGCACAGCAAATGACTGCTGTCAAGCAGGAATGTGATTCAAACCAGACACACGTTCAAAGGAATGGTGTGGGAGAGATGTAATGTGTGCAATGAAATCAAGTTAAAAACAAATTTATTGGGAGAGATCCTCAATTAAAATATACGGTCCCCAATACATAAATCCTATGTTAGCGGCAAATTAAAAATAAGGTGGCGGAAGGGTAGACCAAAAAGGAGTATGTATCCCAAATAAATTCTAGGCTACTGTAGCTCTATACCCTCTAACAGGGCAGGTAAGTACTGTATATGCAATGATACAGTGTATGGTTTCTAAATGTTTCTAAATGTTTGATACAGTGTGTAGCACTGACATGTGAAAGGAGATACAATATTGTCAAAAGGGCTACTCAAACAATGTCAGTAGCGAGGGTTCCCTTTATACTGCTACAGTACTGTACACGCCTATGCATTTCAACAATTTTCAAATGAGACATACAGTACAGTACCGTACAGCAGCACAGCACTGCAAATGCATGTACTTTAAATATGCAATTTTACTATTACTGCGCGCGCATGCACAGACTGTGTACTGACGTACTGTAGGTTGAACCGCGTAGGTATTAGACTTCAAAGACAACAGCTCGCAAATGCCCCCATGAGTTTTTACACTGCATTGCAGTATTGCAGACAGCGAGAATAAAATGCTTAAATCACGGGCGCGAAAATAACGCAATTCACTCCGTGCGAAAACGACACAAAACCGCACATAACCGGGATAATCTGAAATTCGCGGAGCTAACCGAGTTAGAATAAAGGTTGTCGCCACTGTAAGCACTTAGTGGGTTTCAAGGTAAGCCCTGCATCCCTAATTCTGGCTAGCACCACTGCTACATGCACGAGATGTGATTCCCATTAATTACTAAAGACTGCAATAAAATCCAGGTATGCTCTTGTGCATCCCTTATAACAACCTATTAACCAGGCGTTGGAAGGTAGACGGGGTATTCTTCATCCCGAATGGCATCACTAAAAACTTATAGAGGCCACTTGGTGTGATGAAAGCTGACTTCTTCCTAGCCTCCTGGGTCAGGGGGATCTACCAGTAACCTTTACTCAGATTCATGGTCGTCAGATATTTTGCCCCCGTGAGTTCATCTAATAACTCATCCAAGCGGGGCATGGGATAAGCATCTGAAACCGTCCTTGCATTGAGCTGCCAGTAGTTCACACAGAAGTGGGTGGTCTCATCCTTCTTAGGTATGAGGACTACCGGACAAGCTCCACGGCTCTGGGAAGGCACAATTACCCCATGGGCCAGCATCTCTACTTCCAACCTCTCTATACTGCCCTTCACCTCTGCAGATACCCAGTAGGCATGCTTATGCATAGGACGCAGATCACCTGTGAGTGCAGGATGATCTCTAAAATGCGTTCTGCCCGGCTTGTCTGAGAACAGAACCCTATACTGCTCTAACATAGCCATAGCCTCTGCTCTCTGCTTCCTACTCAACTAGGACCCTGTATCTACCTGCTCCACTGTATCCCCCTGCTTAGCCTCCTCTAGGAAGTCCGACAGAGCATTGCTCGCTGGGTCCCCCATTGGTGGGCTACAGATAGCCAGCACCAATGCCTCATTTGGTGCAAAGTACTTCTTGAGCATGTTAATATGATACGTCCTAGTTCTACCTGTTTCTCCATCTAACTGTACAACATAGTTGCACTCATTCATCTTCCGGAGAACCGTGTACGGCCCCAACCAGGCAGCCATTTATTTGTTCTCTCGAGTGGGCTTCAGAACAAGCACTTGCTGACCTGGGAGGAAGGATCTACTAAGGGCATGCTCATTATACCAAGTTTTCTGCTTGTTCTGAGCAGACCTATGGTTGTCCTGGGCCAACCCCATGAGCATCTCTAATCGATCTCTGAGATTTACCGTGTAGTGAAGCACAGAAGCATCAGTATTGGTAGTCCCCCCTTCCTATCCCTGAAGGAATAGGTCGAGAGGTCCCCGTACCCGGCACCCATATAGCAGCTAGAAGGGAGAAAAGCCTGTAGATTCTTTTGGTACCTACACTGGCGACCAACTTTATTCTTACCTGGCTAGCTCCGCGAATTTCAGAGGACCCCGGTGATGTGCGGTTTTGTGTCGTTTTCTCCCGGGGTATATAGCGTTATATTCGCGGCTGTGATTTAAGCATTTTATTCCCGCTGGCTGCAATACTGCAATACCGTGTAAAAATGCATTGGGGCGTTTGCTAGCTGTTGTCTTTAAAGCCGTCCCCTATAACCCCTAACATACAGTACTGTACATTTTTACTCATAGTGTACATGTACAGGGGGTCTCCGGAGCTGAACCGCATTGGTTTCAGGTCGGGGGACACCCTGCTCCCCGAGATACAGCCCCCTTTATGAGGTGCCGGTATCCCTCTGCGTTTCAAGGTCCCGATCACGTGACCGCGGCCTGTAAAGCAAGCAGAGGGATACCGGCACCCCCTAAGTGGGCCTGTATCTTGGGGAGCAGGGGGTCCCCGGACCTAAAACCACAGCGGTTCTGCTCCGGAGACCCTCTGCACATCTATACTGTGAATAAAAAACATATATAAATAAAAACGCATTCCTTACCTTAGCGGCTATGTGCTATGGTAACGAAGCAGCATTTCTGTATTTTAATAATATTGTACAGTGAGCAGGGGGTTCCCTGAGCCAGAAATTAATGCTCAGGGACCCCCTGCTCCTGCACAATATTATTAAAAATACAGAAATGCTGCTTCATTACCTTAGCGTATAGCCGCTAAGGCAATGAAGGGGTTAACTCACCGTGCCCGCTTTATTGTGGGTAGCGGGGGTGGGTGAGGTGGGTATTTGGCCCTTGGTGTGAGTTTAGGACTTGCGGGGGGGTTGCGTTATCCCTTCAAAGGTACGCCCTCCCAATAGAGTGGGATCCCCTCTCCCCTCAGGGAGATCACCCCTGTGCCAGGTCCCTGGACACAGTATGGCGTTGACAGCTTGATGCTGATTGTTTATAGACTGGGGCCACTAGTTAAAGCACTAGTGGGCCTCTTTCTCCCAGGTCTCAATGCAGACCTGCTCCTTACTCAAACACCTAACTTTTGAGCAGTGCTGTGCCATATATATCTCAAGAGGCAGGCACATCTCTGATGTCACTAACGGTGGACTCAGAGTATGTAGCCACTCCCATCTATACATAGGGCACCTCACCAGGGTGTGAGGGCAAACCTCCATGATTACTGCTGTAACTGTAACTTAGTAACCTCCTAACTGTAACTTACCAGGTTTACTGCCAGCAGGAGAGAAAACTGCAGTCCATTTTACAGCATGGCCACATTCTCCCCCTGGTGAATCCCAAAACCCCGTCTGGGACCTAAATTTGGATACCTTCTCCGGGAAACACTGTAAAATGTAACATAATTAGTACAACATTATTAAGTTCACAGTAATGGTATCACACAAAGCACTCTCTGACCAGCAGGGGCACTAACTCGCGCAACATCTGTCCTGTTCCTCCTAATAGTAGTTACGGGGATCGGGTTTCTTAACCTCTCGACCACCCATATCCAGGACCATTATGCTATATTCGCACGGTAACCCACTCTCAGGCCTATATACGGCGTTGTGCATATAAATGCTCCGCCCTATGCTCCACACTCGCATGAGTTGAGCAATTCTTTCTTCTGCCTTGCGCCCAGTAATGGCACCACCCTTGTTTACCATGTACTGCTCAATTGTTTCCCGCAACCACCTGTCCCTGTTATCCTCAATCTCCTGCATGAGGGGTTCAGGGACATTGGGATTCTCCAGCCCATGGGAGTTCTTATATTTTGTTATAATGGCCCTCTCCGCCCTACTGGCCCGGATCAACCTTGTGTTGCCCGCTTTTCCTGGTAGCACCCATGATTGGGGTTCATCTGGTTCCACAGGATCCGTCAATCTACTGGGACCCATGGGTTCTATTATATCATGACGGATCTGGTACCACCGCTCCTGCATTTCCTTTACCCATTCCTCTTCAGTAAACTCCCCATGAGCGCACCAGTAATCAACCACACCCTCTTTCTCTAACAGGAACCAAGTGCGGTCTAACCACGCCTCGTAACCTTCGAATAAAGTGGCCCACCACCGGGTCTCCCTAATCTCTTCTGGGGCAGACTTTATGGAATCCCCTTCCTCCGGTTCCCCCCAGGAGGACACCCCAGATATTCCGGTAGACCGGGAATTAGGCCGCCCCACCCTCTTGGGCCTAGTCGCAAGGGTCACGCTCACTATGCTAGGGCAATCGCTGGATACCGACACTTCCCGCGAATACCCTCCACCCACCGACCCGTCATCGGAAGTGAAACTTTCCAGTCTTTCCCCAGTCCGTTCTTCGGAGGTGCCCTGGGACCATCCCGACATTCCCAAACTCGAAGATGACCCATGGGAACACGTGACCGGGACTGGGGCTTTAGCTAGGGCATGGGGCTGGGCATAAGGCCGATAGTCTCTTTTTCCTCGGGCTCGGTTTTGGCAACCGGCCCCGATCCCCATTCTCCGGGATCTGCAGTTTCCCGCCATAGCGCACCGGGGAGCTCGGCCGATAGCATAGCCGCATCTCCCGCGGCCTCGACGGCCTGGATTGGTACAAAAGTAGGCATGGGCCACATGTATTGGAGGCCACATTGCGGGCAGCGTGCAGCTGTACCCACGGCGCCACCGGGTAGTCTGCACTGTAAGCAGAGACAAGCCACCGTCTCAGTGCCTGCCACCCGAATCCCCAGGAAGCCTCCTGGGGCCGAGTAGGATTGGGTAGACACCATAGCACCTTCCTCCTGCTTACAGGCCATAGTCACGGTAGGAGGTACTCGCAGCAGTGGTCTGTTCAGCGTACCGGCTCCTCGTGACTGACGAGCAGGGGTTGAGTTGCCTACAACTCCCTTGACTAGATCCACCCTCATCTGACAAAGCTGGAAACCACCCCCACTAGTGGAGATTAGGGGAGGGTCCCACAATTTTATAGGATGTCCCGGGATTAGTGCTGTACTTTTCACAGTCCTGGGGGGCGCGGCTTCAGGTTTCGCATCACCACCCCCCGAGCACCACTACTTTTTTGGCGCTATCCCCGGCCAAGTTCCCTCAGACTCTTTGTCTCTTCCTCCAATGGCAGCACTAATTACAGGAACTACTTTCTGTAAGGGCGCGGCCGGCTCACCAGCTCCTCGCTCAGCTGAATCCGTTCCCACTGGGCATAATTGGAAACCACTCCCCCTGGTTGAGATTAGGGGAAGGTCCCACAGGTTGATCGGGTGACCCAGCACTGGTGCAGAGTTAGTCATCGTCCATGAGGTGCGCGGCTGCAGCTTTCGCGCCATACCCCCCATCAGGGTGGGGTTTTCCTGTTGGCGCCACTCCTGGCCAACTCTCTGTAAGTCCAGAATCTGCAGAATTTTCTGCAATTGATCCACGCGGTCTCCCAGGGAAGCAGGAGCCGCCATTTTGGTTTGCACTGTCAGTCTCTTTGAAGGTTGAGGTAGCGTTTAACTGTTTGTATGCCGACTGACAAGCAAATTCATCATGTTCTCCACACATTACTACAATGTCCTCCTCAATGTCCTCGGGGTAGTACCCCTAGGTCCTAGGCAGGACCAAAACGGCGCGGCCACAGCTTTCGCACCACTCGACAACAGGCTTGCCAAAGTCACATCAGTAGCTTGCTCTTCATCGGAACGCACACCACATGCGCTCCCTCCATCTGCCTCCGTCCGCCATTTTGGACCTTCCGCACAGCGCGGATCTTCCATTCTTGCAGTCGCCATTTGGTTGTTGTATTTGCAGTTATTGTACGTGGAGCTCCTCTCTGCAGGGCAGCCGCCACACCAGTACAATAAAGATTACCTTGATGCACCACCTTGTGTACCTAATGTAGGCTGGACTCGTGTTTGCACTACCTCAGGCTAGGCTCACTCTAACTGTGTCTGCTTTATCTCCTTCCTCCCAGTCTGTGCTCCCTTCGGTAAGTGGTCTGGAATGGACTAGAGTACTCTGGCTCTTCCATGCAGTACTTGGGCGTCTACCTACTGTTGGCTAGCCTAGCGCAGACCCTCTCCAGAATTCCTGACCTCGTTAACAGGCTATCCCTTCAGGCATCCTACCACTAGCACTACCTCAGGGTGACTAGGACAGCTATAGCCCCTCTCCAAACCTCCAACTCCTTTCAGGCCCCTAGGTCATCCCTGCGAGCTGACAATACTCCATCAGCCCCCTGACTACCCCTAGGCTCTGTCCCAACACAGCACAAAGTGGCAGCATACACTCTCCCTGTTTTCCAGTGTGCCTAGCAAAAGCCTGTCCTGTTGACAGGTATCTCAGCAGCGCCTCCAAATGTAACGGATTTTCAGGCCTGGCCTGACCCACCCAATCTCACATTGGCCCCTGTGGTCTAACCAGTCCCCATTACATGGTCGTGTCTGGTGGTGCACCTGTTGGCAACAGGACTCCTGAGTCTTCCGCATGATGGTGTTTGGGGATTATCAATCCAGACAGGCAGCTGAGGTAGCGTGTGCGAGTCCTACCTATATCCAGTGCAGCGCCTCCACCTCATCAGGATCCCTGTGTCTGCGTGGGGATTATTCTGATGAGGAACTCCTCCGTGGTGCCATCATGTGTAGAGTAAGTTCAGACTCACACATGAAGATGTCCTGAATCAAGGTTCCTTTATTGTGGCTTACGGTGAGGGCCACCTGCCCCATACAGTGAGTTATCTAGCCACACATCTTGCTGTGTTATCCCTTCAAAGGTACGCCCTCCCAATAGAGTGGGATCCCCTCTCTCCTCAGGGAGATCACCCCTGTGCCAGGTCCCTGGACACAGTATGGCGTTGACAGCTTGATGCTGATTGATATAGACTGGGGCCACTAGTTAAAGCACTAGTGGGCCTCTTTCTCCCAGGTCTCAATGCAGACCTGCTCCTTACTCCAACACCTAACTTTTGAGCAGTGCTGTGCCATATATATCTCAAGAGGCAGGCACATCTCTGATGTCACTAACGGTGGACTCAGAGTATGTAGCCACTCCCATCTATACATAGGGCACCTCACCAGGGTGTGAGGGCAAACTTCCATGATTACTGCTGGCATCCCTGTAACTTACCAGGTTTACTGCCAGCAGGAGAGAAAACTGCAGTCCATTTTACAGCATGGCTACATGACTTAATTAAAAATAACAAATTTAATAGGTCCTTGGACCAATAAAATATATGGGACATCACAGAAAAACAGAAAAATCCACCGGGTGACACAATTATGCACCAAACCATGATGGATACTACAATAGAACAATTGGGGACAGAATTACAACTTCAATTCTCATTTTCATTTTCATTCCCATTTTCTCATACAGTACATCTAAGATAATGAAAGATCTTTTATATGAATCAAAACCAATGATGTATATATGGTCACATAATTAAATATTTTCAATTTATTGGTATGATAAACTTTCTTTTAATATATTTTGGAAATCAGTGTTATTGATATTTATTTTTCCCTATTTCACCATTTGTTTATTATTCACTACATACCTACAAATAGATTAAAAAGGGATGATTAGACGACTATATAGGGGGTGATTATTTACTAAAATTGCACAATAGGTTGTACATCATTATAATAATTTGTTCATTTTCAGTCTTCGTGTGTTCTGTTATTACAGCTTAACCCTGTAATAACGCGATCCGTTACAACGCGAATCCACTTATAACGTGATGCAAGCGTTGCTCCCAATTTTCGTATTTATGAATACTTTGCAACACGATTATTGGCATCTTAAATACTTTATTGTACAATGCATACAATTGTACATTATTTATAACGCGATCCGCTTATAGCGCGATGTGATTCTTTGGACCCCAAGCACAGCATTATAAGGGGGTTGAGCTGTTTGTATATAATTGTGCGGTTGTACTTTATATAGGATTACAAACCTATTTACATTTTTATTTTTATATATGTTTTGAACTAATTAATTATATTTAGATATGGTCTTATTAAATGACCATTAATATGTAAATCTAAGTTTCCCTTACTGCATGTTGTTCCTGGACCTGGGACCCTTTGGAGTATATAGGAAAATATCATGAATAGTGGAGTGGATGCGGACTCCTGTAGTTGCTTAGCGGCAGGGTGCTGCATCACTCCGGTAGTTATATGAGGTCACTTCCAGAGTAGGTCCAGTGATTCTGATCGAAGGATATTTAAACTGCACTGTTGGTTGATTGCACGACATACCTACTTGGTGAAAGGCTGTGTACAGGCCGGAAACGTCGCTCTATGGTGTGGCATGTTCGTTTATGAATAAAAGGAACTTTTTCTTCATCATCCATCTCTACTGTGTGAAGTGAATCTGGATATTCATCTACAAATCACGAATGTTACTATATAATGGGATAGTGTGCTTTCTTCTGCTTTTTACAGGTACCAGATATCAGGAAATATTACCTGGTCACTCACTTAAAGAAAATAATCTTATGGCACTCAAAAATAAATCTCTATACTGTAGGTGGGTAGACTTAAAAAGCATGTTCAATAAAACAGTAGCATTACCGGCCCTCCTATGGAAAGGAAAGCTTACTAGGCAAACCCTACCGTCGAATTTGTAGCCGCAGTCTTAAGATTTACTCAAATTTGGCAAATGGTAAATTTAAAAAAAAACAAATAACAAAGCCATCGAGACTTATCTCTATCTTTGACAATCCGAACTTTGGCCCAGGAATGCATATTAAGGAGTTTGATTCGGGAAAGTACAAAATGTCCAAGATATAGGAAATCTGATCCCGATATCCCCAAATGGGATTTTCTCTCCACCTACGGTACTATGTTTAAAGAGTTATGCAGACATAGGAAAAATCAAAAAGGGCTTATCAAGACCTAACCCCATCTGGCACTCCCATATCCCACTGCCATAAATATATGGAACAATGGGCATACAACATCCAAGTAGAATCCCAATGGTGCAGCAACCATATAAATAGTAATCCCATTATACCCACTTATAATGGCTCTGGTTAAACCAATAATGAACCTGAACCCATACACAAACAGAAATATGTCACATATATTGATCACAGCAAGATGCTCAATTGCAGGAGCCTGGAAAAAAATGCAACCTCTTTCTAGGAGGGAGGTAATACAGACGGTGAATGAGGTTCAAACAATGGGTTAAAAGGAACACTGGAGCACACTAGAAGTATTAGTGAATAAAGTGACAGTAAATATCATATTCTGATAGAAAAAACACTAATATACATTAGTGAAGTGAAAAGGTGAATAGGTACTCCAACACATGAAGAGTGACTAAGTGAATATCACAAAATAATACACTTGAAAAATGTGAAGGGAAAAAAAAGAAATGAAAAATGATGTATGGTAATATATCATACCGTATAATAGGTATTGAAAATATAATTCCCTTGTTGGCTGAAGGGATAATCACAGTGGTTAAAGTCTGCTGCTCAGACTTACAATCTAGGAACAAAAACACAAAAAGAGCATCAGGCAATTCTGATGAAGTGGCAGAGGGCCAAGAAACACGTCGGAATTTATTGGAGGCTATTCCAGCTGGGATCAGTTTGATTCGACCCAGTTCTCTGAATATACTTTGCTCTATTCAACCTGTGATGTTCTCTGCATTGTTGAATTGCACCTGATGCTTACACCATCCTTGAGCGTCCCTGCTTTCCACTCGAGGTGCGTGACTGCCCAGTTTCTACTGACGGCATCCGAGACAGCATGCAGTACCCTGCGAAGATCCTCGAGAGAGACGTGTCTGGCTTCGAAACTTAAGCTATATCATGCCACGATACATCCTGCGGAGGGAGGGAGCTGCCGCAAGAAACGCCGCCACTGTGGTCCATTATATGATAAGCTTGTTATCAATTTCCATTCTGTATGTGCGATACTTACCCCTTTTCCCGAATCATTTGAATATATAATACTTATTTCACTATGAGACTTGTGCGGTCTTTTTGTGTTTTTGTTCAAACAATGGAGAGACTGTATTAGACATAACTCCAGAAAATTCCATAAAGTGTGGGAACCCTGGAATTCCAGGGAGGGATAAGTGATTTTGGTTTCTTGTGTGGGTACAGTATGTGAAAATGTCTATGGATAGGCTGTTATTAGAGGACCTGTTAGGAAAATAAATGAAACAGTATGTGTGGTAGTGTTGTGCTATGTTAATCTGTATACAATGCCACTGATGTACATAGTGAGATAATATTGTGAAGTTACTTTAATTATAAGGTAAATACAATTCAAGAGTAACATTTAGAGTTAGTACTCACTATTCTGTGTCATGTATCCCTACACATCCCCGTATGTAGTCACATACTAATTGCAACATTGTAAAGGTCATGCTGCATGGGCCCGGGCACGTTGAACACTGGAACCCTTCCATAACAGGGAAGTCTGTAAATTGGGCAACAATTTTTGCTGGGATATGGATCCCGGAAATCATACAAGTAGAGGGATACAAGTTGTGCACACCGTACTCACAATTAGAGATGGACGAACTGATCTAAATCCCTTTCTTGGATTGTAGACCACATCCGAACCCCCCCCGAAAATCCACCTGTGGATTGTTTACTAAAAAATCTGAGCGGATTAATCCTAATCCGCCATTAGATAAAATCTGGGCAGATTAAGAATCCACATTTAGGTTCCATATTGAATCTGAAATCCGCACGGCAGATTAATAATCCGCAGTCGGTTTGTTAAAAATGCGCACTCAGATTACCGGTAACTCTCTCCTTCTCCTCCTCCCCCACTGCCCCCTACCCCATAGATTTAATCCGAATGGGGATGTTTAACAATCTGACCGTGAATTGTTTATCCACCATGAGGATTGTCAGTGATAGAAAAAAATGGTGGATTTCGCTTTATGAGACTGATCCACAGAAATCTGCGTCTCGCTGGAACCGGCCAAAAATCCACCCACACAGAAGGGAAAAGATACCACCTATGGGCAGTGACTCACACATGGCTGTGTGAGTCATTATTTATTTATATTATCTACCACCATCCTTCCGTCTGCACGATCACTGGTGCAGTTACTGCAGTCTATGAGGAGAATTTAAAGACACCTCTACATGTGGTGACTCACACATGGCCGTGTGAGTCGGATATTTATATATCACTATCTCTCTCATTATATAGTGTGTATTGGATACGTTACTGGTTTAGACACCCCATATGTGTTGGTTATACAGAGGGTTATACAAGTATATAACAGCATCTGTGTTTCCCTTTTACTACCCCCACATGTGCATGGTTGGTTGCATGCTTGACACTTATTTCCTAATACAGTTATTCTACTGACAATTGTTCTGTGCATTTTCTATTCTATGGTTTGCGCTCCCCACATCTGTTCCACCAAAAATCCGCCATGTGCCCATCTCTACTCACAATAAGTACTCCATGGCTCAATTTTCAAGGTTGCTGGGTGCTTTCATTGGCAATTGTAAATCAAATCAAATGGTTATAATCACTACCCATCATAAATGCATGGTATAGAAAGGAAGCCTGTTTTAACAAACTGACCTCTTAAAAATTCCAACTCTGTGTAGGCAATAAAGGATAGGTTGCAATTCACTAAGGATTTTTAAGAGATCAGTTTGTTAAAACCGAGGCCATTGTTCTATACCATGCATTTATGGTTAATAGTGATTTGAACAATTTGATACTGTACATTTCACACGAGCTCCAACACTGTGTCGGCACCAACAGTGACCTATTAGTTAGCATCTCGGCCACCAGGACAGAGTAAGAGAAACTAAGGGACAAGTGTGCAGTGGGGGTAACACTTTTATCCTCTCAATATGCTTGTTATAAGTACAGCACCATGTGTGGACCTCCGATTCTGAGGGCCCCCGGTATGTGATTACTGTATATCTCATATATATACACACACACATTTATATATACATATACATATGTGTGTGTATGTATATAGACACACACACACACACACATATACACCTGGGGAAAGCATCAGGGAACGCCTAATTTTTCCTTTCATCAGTATATCAATGAGTGGGTGCACTGGTGTCCCTGGTGACGACTCTTGAGGCCCTGTCCCCTTTTCATTCTTTATTAGTGGGTACCACGCCCCCCGGTGGCACCTCGGGGAATGCCCCACTTTAGTTCTTTGGAAACGGGCAGCAGGCTTCCTGGTGACGCCTCAGAAAACTGCTCCCTTAACCTTTTTTTCTGATATGTAGGGTAGCCACACCCCCTGACACGAAGCCCAGAGTACGCCCCAAACAAATTTTCTTTCTTTAGGCAAGGGCCTGGGTAACCCCCTCCCTGGTGAAGCCTCAAGGAGAGATCCCCACCTTCCTTTCTTTCTCAGAGGATGGGTAGCAGGCTCCCTGGTGAAGCCTCAGGGAACTGTTCCCTATTCTTTTCATCATAGGGAAAGCATGTAACAGTCTGTGATGCACAAACACATAAGTTCATCAACCCCACTGCTGTCTGCTCTGCTGTTGCAAAAACCTGTCCTGTGAGCATAACGACATCTCAGCACCACCTCAAAATGTAGCCCTTGTACCCCCACCCTAAGTGAGATTGGGGTCATCTGCTTTTCTGGCTACTCCATTTAGGTGTTGTGCTGTACCTGTGTGGCAAAAGAAGGGCTGAGTGCTCTGCGGGGTTGTGGGGAGAACAGGACAGGTGTACAGGTTACCTTAGTCGTGTGTGCAGCGCCTCCAGTCAGCATGGGTCCTTTGGATGTAAGGAGAATCCATACTGACACCTTTCTCTTGATTCTCAGACAGTGATCACACTGGTGCTGGTACAACTGTGTTTATTGGCAGGTTCATATCTCACAGCCTGGCATTGCTTTCTTCTTTGGCCTATTCATATTAATTGTTCTCTTCCAAGGCCTCCTAGTGAGACCTAGGTAGCTGTTACTTACTCCACAGGGGTAGGAAAGAGACACAGAGAGACCCAGCACCTTGGGAGAGTGCCAGTATTTATATCCTTGGGTGTGACTGTAACTCTGACTAATAACAAGCCAGATCTGGATACTGATAGGCCATCACATTCAGTTTGTGGCCCAATCAGTACCCACCCCTCAGGATGACACTCTCAGACTGTTGCCAGGCCCGCACTTGGATATATCTAATATATCAATGCTGCGAAAGCACACAGGGCCTATTTGAAGGAATTAGCCCATCCACTGCCTGCACCTCTCAGGACTTACACTTGTAGGGCCCAGGAAAAGAAGTAGCGGCCAGAGGCTACGCTACATAACATAATGAACAACAGTTAATTATACATACTAGATGGAATTATCAGCAGTGTAATTCAGCAGCAGTATTTGCTTCTTAGGCTAAGGCCCCAGTGTGCGTGCATAGCGGCACTGGTTCCCCGCATCAGTGCGACCAGGTGGACTACTGGCAACTCACGACTGGGAGGAGCTGCAGGGGCACGGCCATGACGTCACGCAGCTGGTTCGACCTCATTGGCTGTACCGCCGCCGTGACGTGGCCAATGCTTGGCTGGCTCGCCAAAAGACAAAATTCTTGTCTTTTAGCAAAGGTGGTCGTGCATCGTGTATTGTGCCAGAGCGTGCAGGCAGCTACTGGAACTGACCCCATAGAGGGCTGTACCTTGTGTGCGCCGTGCACGCCATCGCCGTCACAGCCGCGGCCACCGGGGACAAAGCCTTATGAATGTCATGGTCTTGTAGAGACAATAGGATAAATTATCTATTGATGTGTTTTGGTTTATTCAGGCAGAAAAATGTATGCAAAATAGACAAAAAATAGTCATTCATAGCTCAAAAGGTAATCCAATGTATTTGAACTAACAAGAGTCCAGCAATATATAATTTGCTGGGCAAAGCCTTTTATCTGAAGGTAATGAAAAGCTAAGTCTAGGTTTAAGAATATGGAGATCATAGATGAACTCTCAGTCGAGATATTGAACTTCTTTTTTTTCCTCTCCCAAAAGATCAGGTCAAGAGCAATTATGGGTAAACAGGGTTGTGTCTCTTTTTGTGTTGTATTTGGCGACCACAACAGCGTTGAAGGTCCAGAGGAGCCAAAATATTTGCTTCTAATTCTGTCCATCTCTTAGAGGTTGTATCGGAGTGCCATGCTTGAATTTGGCTGAATTGTGCAAAGAGATGGCATGGTAGTGCTAAGCCTCCATGTACTCTAGACTGACATAGGATGGTTTTGTTTTCCCGGGGTTATTTCTTTGTTCCATATAAAAGTTTGTAAATCTTGTGTGGCGCCCAACAGTAACGAGATGGCGATTGTGTGGAAAAGATAGAGGAAGGGTCTGGATTTTAAACAAAAACATTGACCAATGTTTTATACTTTTTGACCTTGGGTGAAAATTGAGCATTTCTCTACTTGTGAGTAGTTATCAGTGAATAAATTAAATAGAACATATAACATAAGTGAAATTCGTGGGAATTCACTAAGTGCAAAAGCATTACCTTTTCCTATGGATAAGCAACGTGTGTAGGACTATGTTCAGAAATCCCCACCTAAAAAAAACTGTGGTAATCTTGGGTATTATAAACTAGCATTCAAAGGAAAAATACAAATGCATGGTTGAAGCAGTTTATTTATTTTGTATTCAATATTTTGTGAAAAGTATTCACAGTAACTTTAAATAAACCCTAACAGGGGCACTCCGTCCCAGGATTACTGTGAGTTAATGGCAGTGGCACACATTTATTTGTAAGTGGAAGTATTAAATTTGATACCATCTTTGTAGTCTATTTCATGACCCTTACCTAGGCTTCTTAGTGATGAGACTATTTGTGAGTTATTCTATGGACTAAGGATGGACAGGTTCACGGGTTCAAGATCGGAACTTTGGCGCTCAGATGTCTGAGTATAAAGGCTTAAACTGGGCAAAGCTTGGGGTTTGCGAATGGAAAACTTTTGAATCTATGACCAAAATAATGGTTTACAAATCCAAAACCTCTGAGGGTTAATCAGCACACATTGTATACCTTCTAGCACCACTTCTTTTTCTCCTGGTGCTGGTTCCTAGAAATGTTCTGTAATATATCCTTATCGCAAAAAAAAAAAAAAACTATAGTGCAAGGGGCTATAGGACACTTTCCCTACTGATATCCTCTAAGCACATGTATCTTACAGTATGTGTATCAGAAGGAAATTGCTTTTTTTTCTGTAATAGATCTGTTGCTATGTTGCCTTTGATTTAGATGATTCCTATGTCCTTATTTATTTTATCGCACCACAAAATCAACCACTGAATAAAGAGCTGGGCAGGGAGGGCTGAGCGGCCAGTGCTTCACACTCCTGCTCTGCTCAGAAGCACCGGTGTGGAAATGAGAGCTCCATCATGTGAGGAGCAGTGAGTGACCAAGGTGCCCCCACCCCCCACGTATCACACTCTTCCCCCCTCCCACGTATCATACTCCCCCCCCCACCACCCTCACACATCACACTGTTCCCACATTTTACAATCCCCCCCATCCCATAACCCCACATGTCTCACATTACCCATTTAATAGATAATTTCTTGGTACAGTATATCTTTATGTACTATGTTGCATTGTTTTAGTATTGCTCGCATACTGTACATTACATTATGCTAATGTAATGTATTCTGTGTTGCTAATGCTTCTGCATTAATATACTTTCAATCTAGTAAGAATAAATATGTGGATTTTTTCTTGAATGCAGTGTTGATTTGTTTTCATGTTAATTTTACTCCACTAATTATGTGTATTAATTTCCTTATATTCAGGGCTGCTATTGAGCAGTGTGGTTATAGTCCAGGTCAGTGTATAATGCAGTCAGGTTATACACTGTGACAATGTATAGTGCAGGATGTACTCAGGGTCAGTGTATTGTACAGTCTGGTTATACTCAGTGCATAGTGCAGTCAGGGACTCTGATACTACACTATACAATGACACTGAGTATAACCTGACTGCGTCATACACTGACATGACATATAACATGAATGCACTATGCACTGACACCGAGTATAACTAGACTGCAATGCTAGCTCACCTCTGCAGTGCACTGCGCTAATTCCTACCACCAAGCAAACATGCCCTACATCAGGCTAATTCCTGGCTTTGCTCCTGCCTATACTGCATAAAGTAAATCGACAATTCACCTGAAGAGACTGCGCCCACGAACCCTTCTGTTAATGATCTGCACCTACAGTATGATGCAATAAAAGAAAGCATCCAAGCTGATTTTGCACCACGTTTTGCACCAAGTGTGCGGTTGCTATTTTTCTGGTTACAAATCCAATACCACAACAGCAGTGAAAGTGCCCACCCTGAGTATGTACAGTACCAAGGATGGGACGGTTTGTGGTTCAAAACCGAGATTTTCCAATTTCAACTTTTATTTGGATGTTCGTGTCGAACCCCGGAATACATTTTCGAATTTGAGCAAAATACAAGCAAACCCTAAGAACGGCTCTTCCTTTCATTCATTTTTTTATGAACAGAAAACCAAAACCACATACAGAAATATTGTAGTTTTGGAGTAAATCCCCCCCACCAGTGAATGTATCCAACCTTATATACGGGAACATGGTTTCCCTTTTAATTGCAGCAGCAGCAGCCATTATTCAAACAAATCACGCATTGTGTACATCGGAATACCGATGTCATGATGTGGGATGTCTTCCAACCGTACCGCCTTATGACGCGAGTGCGGCGAGTGCAGAAAATGGCATTTTAGAGTCCTGGTTTTTAAACACCTGAAATTGACACAGTAGCACAGTAGCACAGTAGCACAGTAGCACAGTAGCACAGTAGCACAGTAGCACAGTAGCACAGTAGCACAGTAGCTCAGTAGCACAGTAGCACAGTATCACAGTACGGTACACATTGCAATTCATTCATTTCATTGCACCCAAAGAAACAGAATCCATGAAATTCAACAAAGCAATCGCGATAAGCGCAGGTGCGTGGGGCGATTGGCCGCGTTCATGCTGTGTGGAGTAACGCAGAGCACACGAAATCGATGCCGTGATTTGTTTGAATAACGGCCACAGCAGCTGTAGCTATTATGATGGCAACATGATATCTTTAAAAATTAGGGGGAAAAAACCCCATTACCAAATAAGATTATAATTATGTGAATCAGAAGCAAATAGAAAGATATACATTTTTACGCAGGAAGCAAATAAGGGAAACATTTACTTTCGGGGTACTTCAATCTTTCTAAGGAATCGGATAGCATTGAAAAGTGCCTCTTTAACAGGCTAGCTTTAATGCTTATTGCGCTCATTGCACGCACGTTTGTTTTTCATTTCTACAAGCCACAATAAAAGTGTCACGCATGCACGTTTGTTTTTCAATTCTACAAGCCATAATAAAAGTGTCATGGATTCTCTCCCATGCCATTTTTCAATTGCTGCCGCCCTGTTTGTATAGCAATTAGAAGTAAATAGAGACCCCTGGCAAAGGTTGTGTCTCTGCAATAAGAGGTGCCACACAGAGTTCTAGAACAATGCAAAACAGATGTGTTAGTAATAAGCATTGCTAGGGGAGTTTATAGGCTATTCAATTCATTAAAAACATCCTGCCCTGGAGAAGTCTTTTAATTCGTACCCAATTCCCCAATTAAAGAGTTGTGCATTTAGTTTCTCTGAGGCAGAATACTGTACAAATGTAGTGTAAACTGTACATTAAAAAAAACAAACATTATATTGGATGTATTGATTTCAATAGTATACAGAAAACAGGAAAAATTTCTTTTGCTAGGCAAATTAATATCTCAAATCAGATCTTTTCACATAGGACTATGAATGAAGGGTTTTATAAGTGACAGGTACCAGGAAAAGTATAAGATCAGAAATACAGATAACTTTATAGGCAGGATATGAAATAATATCCAACAGACAAACCATGTTATCAGAGTGTCACACTAATTCAACAGCCATGCGTCATAAGGAAATTAATGATTAGATAGAAACTGAGATATTAAAAGCAGAATCATTCAAAACCAAATGCCTTAATTTTCTAAGAGCCACCTGTGCTGAAGCAAGGATATCCTTAAAACCTGGCCTGTTGGTGGCCCTTGAAGACTGGAGTTGGCCACTCCTGGAAAACACAATTGTGAAGGCTCCTGCTGGAGCGTTGTGTGTGTCCTGCTGCAAACTCTACTTAAAGATATAACCCAATGAAATTGTCCCCAGAGCTGCTATTCATGGGACAGTAAAAGCTCCGGCTACCTGCGGGGTGTCCATTCTCCCGAATGGGATCCTCACATAGAGATTTCCCGCTGCCGTGGGTGTTGCAGTCAGGATCCAGCGGGTGCCGCTGGCAGCGGGAACATGAACTCTGGCTACATCTGTATGATCTATCTTGTAACAACAGAGAAGAATACACCGCTCACTATTAAGTAATGCAGTTGAAATCAGGTAATGTAAATATAGATTTGCCCTAATGCCTAGAGTGGCAGTGGGTGCTACCTGTGTGCTGTTTTTGAAAAATTATCAAAAATAGAGATATAGATGAAAACCAACTATTCTCTAGCAAGAAGCACACTAGTGGTGCACACCGGGGCAGTTAAAACGTAACATTTAATAGTACCACAATTAATATAGGTTTACACATGCAAAAACTATTTAGTATTTTAAGTATTAGAGGGGGAATGCCATTGGAAATTGTGTTTGGGGGTAGGGAGGTAAGTGGAAATCGTATTTGGGGGGTAAGTGGTGGTAATTTTAGCTGGGCGGGTAAGTGGTGGTAATTCTAGCGGGGGGGGGCTGTAGTGGTGTTTTTTGTATCTGGGGGGAGGGGGGGTGGGTAGGAGACCAGGGGGGTTATGCACAAAGCAGTGATAAGTGGGTTTTCTGGGTGCTACAGTATGCACAAAGCAGTGATAAGTGCTTTTAAGTGAGATAAATGCCTTTGTAGCGTGATACTGCCTGTTGTGAGATTCCCAAAGCAGTGATAACAGTGCAGTATCGTGCGATAATGGCTTTTTATCCCACTTAAAAGCACGTACTTATCACTGCTTAGTGCATAACCCCCCAGGACTCTATCACGGGATCACACACTAGACAGGACAGAGATCAAATAAACTGGTGTTTATTTCGTCTGGAGCTAACAGACGCAGCACAAAACCACAGCTATGTAGTGTCAGTTACAAAAGAGCAAGAAAAATAGATATATAGATAGGTTATCACTGCAGCAAAGGCCATCAATTACCACCTTTCTCCTGGGGGAAGACGTCTCTCAATGACTACTGCAATAACCTATGTGTACTTGGACCTGCTAATTAAATAGGGGTGGGATGGGTGAGCTTAAACCAACACACATATCACAAAAACATTGTGGAATGCTCAAACCACATAAGCAAGTAGCTGTAATCAGCACAGGAGAATGTAAAGTCCTTTGATGGAGTACCATTTAAGTATCAAAAATGTATGATAATGGATGCATTTTCATTATTTTCTTTTAATGCCCATTAACGCATACACACAACATCATAATTTTTCTCTGGAAATAGTTTATTCAAGCGTTCGTTATCCAGCATTAGTGTCATTCCTTTCATTTACATCTACAGTGAATGGACGTGTCTGGATTAATATCATCTCTGTTTTATGAGTTTGACATGCGAGATATAAATGATTAGCATTGTCTATAAGATACTTTAAATTCAACAGTTGTTTATAATTTATTCTTAGATATAAGTAATCTAATTATATACTTTAATTTTTCACTGTTGCTTTCAACGCTCCTCCTCTCTATAGTTATACACTCATTTGTTGCCTTTCCTTATTGCATTTTATTTTTATTTAGTGTTTTTCCTTCTTTTTCTCTTCAAGAATTTACTAGTAAGAGATTTAACATTCAATAGGGTAGATCTGATTTGAATGTTTAGTGTTGTCCCTTTTTTCATATAATAATATTTATTATGGTTTTTATTAATTATTTTGTTCAATTCGATATTGTTTTTAACCCTTTAAGTCTACTACCGGAGTGATAATATTGTTGTTTGAAGTTTATCAATAAAGTTTCCACTGTTGCGGTGATGCACTGATGTCACAGTTCCTGTGTCATTTGACACTCCGAGAAGGGGTTGGGATTGGGGGTAATGGTGCTCACAACATACAGTGTTCAACAGTGAGAGTATTGCTGTCTCACGTTTGTTAATAAAATTTTGATTATTGCTGTGACGTGCTGACATCACGCCTCCCGTGCCATTTTGGCGCTCCCGGAAGCGGAGGGGATTGGAGACGATGGCACTCACAGCATACATAAAATCCGGTAAGTACACTTGTTATTCACCTTGATAAAGAGCTAAGGCTTGAAATGTGTAGGTGTGGGCCTCCTGCCTTTGTATGTTTTTTATGATCCAATAAATTACTTTATATATTTTTTTCCACTTTGGGAACGCTCTCGTTTTGATCTTTTTTCACCTTGCATGGAAGTAGTGCTGTGTCTTTTTTTTACCTGTTTTTAAACTAACACACATCCCAAACACCCACAACCACGCACTCCCAGCAATTGTATTGTATTGTATGTCTTTATTTATATAGCGCCAGTAATGTACATAGCGCTTTACAATAGTAGTACACGTGACAATCATATAAATAACAAATAATATAGATAGCGGGTCATGGGAGTAAGTGCTTCAGACATAAACGTATCATTTAGGAGGAGGAGTCCCTGCTCCAAGGAGCTTACAATCTAATTGGTAGGTAGGAGGAACGTTCAGAGACAGTAGGAGGGCATATTGGTAAGTGCTTCTGCAGGGGGGCAAGCTTTATGTATCATGTGCCTAGTAGTATCTATGGTGCTACTCATATGCTTCTTTAAGTAAGTGTGTCTTAAGGTGGGTCTTAAAGGTGGATAGAGAGGGTGCTAGTCGGGTATTGAGAGGAAGGGAATTCCAGAGGTGTGGGGCAGTCAGTGAGAAAGGTTTAAGACGGGAGAGGGCTTTAGATACAAAGAAGGTCGAGAGAAGACATCCTTGAGCAGAACGCAAGAGTCGGGTTGCTGCATAGCGAGAAATTAGGGCTGAGATGTAAGGAGGAGCAGAAGAGTGTAAAGCTTTAAAAGTGAGGAGAATTGAGTGCGAGATGCGGGATATGATAGGAAGATATGATAGGAAGCCAGGAGAGTGATTTCAGCAGGGAAGATGCTGAGACAGATTTAGGAAAAAGTAGAGTGATTCTGGCAGCAGCGTTTAGGATAGATTGTAGGGGAGACAGGTGACAGGCAGGAAGGCTGGACAGCAAAAGGTTACAGTAATCGAGACGGGAGAGAATGAGGGCCTGAGTCAGAGTTTTAGCAATCGAGCAACAGAGGAAATGGCGTATCTTTGCAATATTGCGGAGGATAAAGCGACAGGTTTTAGAGACGTTTTCAATGTGAGAGGAGAATGTGAGAGAGGAGTCGAGTGTGACCCCCAGGCAGCGTGCTTGGGCTACTGGGTGAATGATGGTACTTCCAAAAGTAATGTGGAAGGAGGTAGTGAGGCCAGGTTTGGGAGGAAGTATGAGGAGCTCTGTTTTTGCCATGTTAAGTTTAAGTCGGCGGAGGGCCATCCAGGATGATATAGCAGAGAGACACTCAGAAACTTTGATCCAGGTTTGAGCTTTGTTACGAACACCAAGAGTATGGTGAATGTGGAGGATAAGAGGGTGGTCCACAGTATCAAATGCTGCAGAGAGGTCGAGTAATATGAGCAGAGTGTAATTACCCTGTCTTTGGCAGCATGGAGGTCATTAGTTATTTTAGTGAGGGCTGTTTCAGTCGAGTGAGCAGTGCGGAAGCCAGATTGTAGAGGGTCTAGGAGAGAATGGGTGTTGAGAAAGGGGAGCAAGCGAGAGAATACAAGACGTTCAAGGAATTTACAGGCAAAAGGCAGGAGCGAGACAGGTCAACAGTTAGAAAGCAATGCCCCAACACCAACACACACAAAAACGCGTCCCCAACTCCCACAACCACACACCCCCAACATAACTTTCTCGCTATCTTTCCACAATCTCTGATGGAGCAATCACAACAAATCCACCACCCACAAACATATATACAGAAGGACCGCCTTTAAAACTTGTCAAATTGGTAATCACACAATTGGAAAAACTAACTGGCTAATGTGAAACAGAAGATTGAATAAGAAGATTGGGGATAAACTCCACTTGGATGGGGTTAGTGCTGTTTAATTTAACATTAACCGCTTTAGAGGCATGAATTATGTGTAGTTTTGCCTCCATTACAAAAAAATTACCTCACATGCATTGTATTCTTATTATTTAGAATACTTTGGGGCAGTGCAAATGACACAAGGTCATACGTTAAGGTTGGAGGAAAGAAGATTTCACTGGCAACTGGAAGGAATCGGGGGCCATGTCCCTTGCGGCGTGACCCCTCCTTACCCACTACCGGTTCTGTAGCGGCTGCTGCCCCTGTCCCCCATCGCTACCCATGCCGCCGCCCAGTGCATACCTTGAACTCTGCCGCCGCCATCTTGGATTCTGGCACTGGTGTTACAGACTCTCAGCTGTGCTCTACTACTTCCTGGTCTCTCAGCCACTCACGAGCAGCTCCTTGACACACCTCCGCCATGCCCCTCGTCCGGATTGGTCACTGTCGCTTTAAATATCCTGTTTTGTCTTCACTTCCTTGCTCTGCATAGCTCCTTGCTACCTGTGTTGCCTGGAACCTGTGTCGTGCTCTCTTGTGTTTATTTCTTACAGCTCCTGAACTCGGCTTTCCTACTAACTACTCTAACCTCTAAGACCCTCGGATTCTGCTATGGATTTTGACTACGGAACTTTCTATATCCTCGGACTCGGCAAGTACTTGACCATTCTTTATCTACATCCAGGCCTGCCACGCTACTACGCCACATCCCGGACACACCCCCTCTGCTGTCTGTCCGTATACTCTACATCCCACCTCAGTACAAGGGACTGGTCTGGCTGAGGTGGGGGAGCTACTTACGTCCCTTGCACAATGCATCCAAACTTTTTGAACGCAGATTACCGGTTTGATACAACAACTATCCACTCTCTCACCACTTCGCCCCAGCAGCAACCGCACCTTTAAGAATCCCTATGCCTAAAGCATATGCGGGTGACCCTCTGGCCTGTCTATTGTATCTGCCATCACCTCTCCAAGGGTAATGAATTCCACATTTTAACTGCCCTTACTGTAAAGAAGGGCAGGGTTCCAAATGCGCACAATCTCATCAAAATTGTAAATATATAAAGAGAAGAAGAGACACACAATAGTGTAATACTGTATACAGGCATACCCCGCATTAACGTACGCAATGGGACCGGAGCATGTATGTAAAGCGAAAATGTACTTAAAGTGAAGCACTACCTTTTCCCCACTTATCGATGCATGTACTGTACTGCAATCGTCATATACGTGCATAACTGAAGTAAATAACACATTTGTAACAGGCTCTATAGTCTCCCCGCTTGAGCACAGCTTCGGTACAGGTAGGGAGCCGGTATTGGTGTTCAAGACGTGCTGACAAGCGCATGCGTGAGCTGCCGTTTTCCTATTGAGCGATATGTACTTACTCGCGAGTGTACTTAAAGTGAGTGTCCTTAAACCGGGGTATGCCTGTATAGCAGTTTGAGCAGGGAAAGTATTGCACTCACATTTGGTGAAATCAAGCGGGCATTTCGGTTGCTAAATTTAACCACACTGGTGTTGCAGACTCTCCTTTATCAGGACACCTCTGATTATGTATACCGTCTCCAGTAGCAGGACTCGCAGTGTCGTGCAGGCTCACCGGTAGCAGGATATTCTCAATGGAACAGATGAAACACAAATAGTGTAATACTGTATATGTGAGTATTAGTTGACTACGGCACTTTCTATATCCTCGGACTCGGCAAGTACTTGACCATTCTTTATCTACATCCAGGCCTGGCCACTCTACTACGCCACATCCCGGACACGCCCCCTCTGCTGTCGGTGCGTATACTCTACATCAAACCTCAGTACAGGGGACTGGTCTGGTATGTGGGCTGCACAGCGTGACAGCAACAAAGGAAAGGGTTCTTTACAGTAAGAGAGTGGGGAAAGAACAAGCGCCAAAATACTGTGAGCTAAAAAGGATACGTTATAGTTCCAATGTGGACAATATATAAAGATTCCCTTGATGGGTGCCGCACCGGATAACAAGTGGGTTCGTTCTGGGCTACTTGAGTAGTTGAAGTATTAGTTGAATACTAGAGCAAAATGTGCACTCACATTTTATGTGAAAATAATTAGCTTTTGGTTGTTAAAGTAACCAACTTCAGAGGGTGGTTCTGGAATCACAGGATATTTCCAGTTGAGAAAGGAAAAGGACGCAGGGAAAAAGGAAATGAATCTTTATTATGGGGGTTCAATATGAGCTTGTAGGTGTCCTGTATGTTTTACAATTCTTGTTCAGCTGGTCTTAGCTGATTGGAGGGTGGCAACCTCCTACCTAATTGAAGCTCACCCCCTCCCACATTTAAATGGTTAAAAGCTCACCCTATAGCATCTCCCACTCTCAGGGGAACTTGCTTGCTTGCAGTATGATTGTGACAAATCTAATACAGAGTGCTTTTCCTGGTAATGTACAGGTTAATAAAAGCTTCAATCAGACTTAGAACTATGCAACTAATTTTGACAGATTTATTATAAATCATTCTTCCTGGTAATGCACAGGTTATTAAGAATTTATATTAGTGTTAGGGACCCTTGAGATGTGGTCTGCCGTGTAGTGGCTCAGGGGCTTACAACACTTCGGCCAAAATGTTAAACTAAAAGACCATTTTATTTAATAGATATCTATACATATATATTTAGGCACTGTAACATGTATAAGTACTGAGCTCTGTCTGTGTTTCATGTTCTGTCTCTGGTTTTAAATATATATTGCCATGCTCATTAGCACTCCTCTGTGACACTTATATGCTCCTTTATATATGTTGTGGTTATTTTGGGGGTTCAATATGAGCTTGTAGGTGTCCTGTATATTTTGCCATTATTTGGAGTCAGGAAGGAATTTATTTCTCCCATTATGAGATCATTGGATGATATGTCACTGGGGTTTTTGTTTGCCTTCCTCTGGATCAATATACTGTAAATACAAATACAGGATTATGTATCTGTCATCTAAATTTAGCATAGGTTGAACTTGATGGACATACGTCCTTTTTCAGCCTCATCTACTATGCAACTACAGTATGTAACTATTTAAGAATTGTCTCTAATTAACCAGATAATATTATGTGTAGATTTCATGTAGAACATGGGCTAAAGCAGTACTGTGTACAGTATGTTGAATATTAATTAAAGTAGGTATGTACATTGTGAACATGTATGTTGATTTTTATAGCTTAGCCATCTTGGTAGTGGGTTTTGGTAATACAGTAAGTAAACTGTGAAAACTGTTTAAGCCAAGAAAGGAAGGATGAGTTGGGAATGAAACACATATCCCATAGATGATAACATGATATTGATTATTCTGAGTGGACTGTATATAGTGAATAGTTATAAATATACTGAAGCCCTTTTTTTACAGTAAATGTTCAGTGTTGTAATCAGTTATGTGAATTCTCATTAGTCACATGAGATTTCTGAGGCTAAATAATCTCTACTAAATCTAATTATAATTTAACAGTTCAGACATTGTTGAGGGTAACAAGTTGTTTTTCGTAGATTTCTAATAATAAAAAACAATTCTGGTACAGTGGTGGGTGAGGGTTATACTATCCAAGAAGGAAGTGTACTGTATATGATTTCCATAAATCCTTGTGTTTTAGGGATAAGGGACGATAGAATGGGGTACCACTGCCTTTAGGAATAGTTCACAAGAGATCTCTCTTTAATATAATTTGATTAGAGGCATACCCACATTAACGTACGCAATGGGTCCAGAGCATGTATGTAAAGCGAAAATGTACTTATAGTGAAGCACTACCTTTTTTCCATTTATCGATGCTTTGTTACAGGTGGGGAGCCAGTATTGCTGTTCAGGACGTGCTGACAGGGACATGCCCGAGCTTCCGTTTGCCTGTTGGGAGAGGGGAATTAGCTGTCACTACTACGGCGGTCTGTAGGGCAGAATTAGTGTCCATACTCGCGAAGCCACCGTTGGGGCTAATACCCCCTTCACCCACCCCCACTACCCACAATAAAAAAAAACTCACACACAGCAGCCGCCAAAAAATAAATAAATAAATCTAAATAAATAAATAAATAAATGACTATAAATAAATACATTTGAAATACATTTTTATTTATAGTGTAGATGTGCAGGGGGTCTCCGGAGCTGAACCGCGTTGGTTTCAGGTCGGGGGACCCCCTGCTCCCCGAGATATAGCCCCCTTTATGAGGTGCCGGTATCCCTCTGCGTTTCAAGGGCCCGATCACGTGACCGCGGCCTGTAACCCAAGCAGAGGGATATCGGCACCCCCTAAATGGGCCTGTATCTCGGGGAGCAGGGGGTCCCTGATTGTGTGTGAAGCTTCCCTGAATCACTGTAATCTATGTAAAAAAAAACTCCCACTATTGTGTCTGCTAAACTTCCCTGCTTTGACTAATCTGTGTAAGCCCCCCTCCCCCTATTGTGTCAGTTAAATCTGCCTGGCCTGTGTTTCTGTGAGTGCAGTGTACTGTATGTAAATGTGGGAAGGGGGATCCCGTGTAAATAACCACACCCACTACCCACTACCCACCT
>WSYH01002089.1:39323-60651 GCA_036426205.1 Ascaphus truei | reverse complement strand
ACGGAACCAACCCTGAATGTAAAAAAAATAAACCTGGCCTATACATTCAATACATACACCCTCCCCCCCAACACCTACAGTACAATAATGTGCAAAATAACTATTATCCAGATATGGATAATAGATTAATTGCCCATTATTAAAAACATTAACTAGCATATACAAATAAATAAAGTACTACTGACCTCATCAATACGAAGTGTCCGTCGCCAGCAAAATCCTTGTCTTGTCCACAACATACATAGCAAATACAAAGCCAATACATTGCAATTACATTCAGATATCAATTATCCCCTTAAACACCTTATCAGATAATAACCGCAAAGGTGATTAAGGGGTTATACCACACAGGCCCGATACCCACCCTTCACCCATGAATTTGTACAGTAGCTTCATCATGCAACTATATATAAATACTGTATACTATACACAGTATATATACACACGATGAACCAATATACAAATAAATGTAGAAGGGTTATCAAAACCATACTGTCCTACAACCAAACACTTCTCCATACAGACACTACATTAAAATCTATTTCCTTTAATAATCCTAACTGATCTCACAATCTATATCATCACAAGCCAATGAAACACCTCACATTCAAATATAAATGATGCATAAAATCTATGCACCATATACATTCTGCAAATGAATCAACCAAGTAAACAAAAATCAATTAGCAATCATTATTTACATCCCTAAACAATTCACACTCCATCCTGAACAATGAAACAATTAACTAATTCACGCCTGGAGAAGAACAATTTAGCCTGTGAAAAAATATAAGTACCAACCAAAATCCAACCTTTAAAACCAAGGCTATCGCTGACCTCCCTCAAACACACAATACAATACCAAGGAATACATCTATCTAATTTTAAAATACTTTAAACTCACAATAAAGCATAGCAGCATAGACAAATTAATTTAAAACACATCAAATCAAGCTTTTAAAACAACATCATTTCTTACCCTGTATGTATATATCTCTCTAGACATATATACATACATACATACAGTGGCAAGAAATGATATACCACAAAAGAAAATACACATGTTAAAAAAGCTTTAAAAAAAATTAACAAGTTAAGTAAAATCTCATGGCCTCTACTGGTCATGTTGGGCACTGGTTGTAGTTGGTGCGAGTGGGGCGTGACAGTTCACGGGTAGCCAGAACTGCTCCACTAGCGCCTACCATGTCATCGACAAGACCAGGGGATCTCCCGTCCACCCATGTGTGAAGGTCCTTGGGTAACGTCGAATGAGCCGGTCCAACACCACCATCGTCCAGTCTCGCAAGGAGGCGTTGGTTCAAATCCCACTTCGACACACGTGTGGATAGGATGGTCAGTGGTAAGTGAGGAACAACACGTCTTTCAAGGTGAAATAATGCTGATGGGTTATTTTGGTCCAAAAACACGGTAACTAAAATGGTACATGTCCTTAAATTGAAACGAAACAAATCCTACCCCCGGTCGGGGTACTAGCTAAACAAAAGTGCAGGCTAACTATCTGGCTGGCTAGCTAACACTATCCAGCCCATAAAGTNNNACAGCAAACGCAGTTGGCTCCTTACCTGGGAGCTTTATTCTTCCCTCTTGGGACAGGATCGCTTTGGGCAGCTTGTGTCTGTCTTAACACTTCCTCTGTCTTCCCTCTATGCCTCAGAGAGAGAGACTGCCGCCCAGAGGTATTTCCTCTTCCTGTTTTAAAGCAAGTGAAGGAGCTTAATTCAAATCACCTGTGGTCTGCTTGACAAGCTGAGTTAACCCTTCGTTTACTGGATAGCATGCATACTGCCATCTCCTATTCACATACACGGAGTCAATGACCCTGTCACAATATATATATATATATATATATATACACAGTATATATACACACGATGAACCAATATACAAATAAATGTAGAAGGGTTATTAAAACCATACTGTCCTACAACCAAACACTTCTCCATACAGACACTACATTAAAATCAATTTCCTTTAATAATCCTAACTGATCTCAAAATCTATATCATCACAAGCCAATGAAACACCTCACATTCCAATATAAATGATGCATAAAATCTATGCACCATATACATTCTGCAAATGAATCAACCAAGTAAACAAAAATCAATTAGCAATCATTATTTACATCCCTAAACAATTCACACTCCATCCTGAAAAATGAAACAATTAACTAATTCACGCCTGGAGCAGAACAATTTAGCCTGTGAAAAAATATAAGTACCAACCAAAATCCAACCTTTAAAACCAAGGCTATCGCTGACCTCCCTCAAACACACAATACAATACCAAGGAATATATCTATCTAATTTTAAAATACTTTAAACTCACAATAAAGCATAGCAGCATAGACAAATTAATTTAAAACACATCAAATCAAGCTTTTAAAACAACATAATTTCTTACCCTGTATGTATATATCTCTCTAGACATATATACATACATACATACAGTGGCAAGAAATGATATACCACAACAAAAAAATACACATGTTAAAAAAGCTTTAAAAAAAATTAACAAGTTAAATAAAATACATTTCTTTAGTTCACTTACCATTACTTGCCCCCACCGATTCCCGTTGCGCAGCTTACTCACGAACCAATCCACGATCAGGAACCCATAAAATAATAAACCATAAAAAATAAACATTAAACTAAAAATCCAAATCAATCCACGGGTCTTCTATTTGCAATCCATCTTCATCTGTATTCTTCTTTCTTCTATGTCCTTCCCGCGGGGCGGGGTCTTCTCCCCGTCTGCGGCCACGCCCTGGTCTTCTTTCTTGCCCGGAGGTCCTTCCTCCGCGGCGTCTGGCTTCAAAATGAAACGACATAGGCTTTTAAAGGCCTATGACGTCACATTTTTCGTCATGGTTCCCACGGTCCTGATTGGGCCGTGAAAACCATGTGTTTTGGCCGACAAAAAAAAAAAATGATGACGTCACTTAAAGGCAATGAAAGCACAGCCAATCAGAATGGCTTTGCTTCAATTGCCTTTAAGATGACGTCATGAAAAGACACATGGCCGCCCTCACATGGTATGGTAGCCAATCAGAGCGTGGGAACTCCATCCCTACTCTGATTGGCTCTAGTATACCATGTGACAGAGGCTTGGGGGGAAAAAGGATGTGACGTAATTGAAAGCTTGTCACATGGTACTAGAGCCAATCAGAGCGTGGGAACTCCATCCCTACTCTGATTGGCTGTAGTACGTACCATCCTTTTCCCCCCCAAGCCTCTGTCACATGGTATACTAGAGCCAATCAGAGTAGGGTCATTTAACCTACCCTAAAAGACCGTGTTCTAACAGTCCCGGACAGACGGCGGAACCCCGGAGTAAGCCGTTTGTCACACTGTGCTAAAGCATTTGCATCTAAAAAAATATGATTTTCTTTGTGTGATTTGCTCCATATAAGGAGTATTTATACGGTTTTGGTGCATTTGTTGTGCTATTTTTGTGTAAAAATAAAACAAATACTTTATATGCCACCTTTAACATGGTGGAGGAAAACAAGGTACACAATCATAAACAAAAATAGCACAGGCGGCACATTTCTTCATACTGTACCATTTCTATAACAGTGCCAACATGCACCTATTAGCCCCACTGTAATCTCCTTCTACTTACTCTATAAATGCCTTATACTGTATCTTCGCAGACCAACGCAGGCATACAAGGGAAAGGCACAGACAAGAATAAGAAATAGACGCTAGTAACTGTAGCCGATATATTGCAGCACAATTTTCAACAAAATAAGCACTTAGCTCTAATATTTAGGGGATGGTACATAGGAGAATATTATACAATTCAAATAAACATTATTACATTGTATACTATATTAGTTCACACAAACATATCACTTTAATCACTAAAAACCATAATACTGTATAGTTTATGATGTGATTCAGACATTTATATAATCTCTACTATACTGTATATCTTTGTATCACATGTAACTTTTTTGCAATTAAAGGGTTAAGGGACTCATGCACTAAGCGCCGAAAAGCGTTTTATCGCCATTTTCTCGCCAAAAAAGCCTTTCCGATTCAGTAAGCGCCAATAAGTGGCCAAAATCGGCAATTTTTGTTCCCGATTGTAACAGGGGACTTGTTCCCTGTTCACAAAGGTGCCTCTAATCCAGCAGTGTGGTGGTTAACTGCTGGTAGCAAATTAACTAGCACCACCTGACTGAGTACAGGTAGTAGAAAAAGCCTGCCTTTGAGACAGGAAGTCTCTCCTCCTTTGCTCACATGTGCAGACAGAGCAGAGGGTCTTGAGTCACAGGAGAGACTGACCAAAAGAAACCCAGATCTCTGGAGCTGACCGGCTCAACTAACAACTTGGGGGAAAAAAAAAAACTCTCATGCAGCAGAGGCTACTCTGATTGGCTCTAGTATACCATGTGACAGAGGCTTGGGGGGGGAAAGGATGTGACGTACTACAGCCAATCAGAGTAGGGATGGAGTTCCCACGCTCTGATTGGCTACCATACCATGTGAAGGCGGCCATGTGCCTTTTCATGACGTCATCTTAAAGGCAATTGAAGCAAAGCCATTCTGATTGGCTGTGCTTTCATTCCCTTTAAGTGACGTCATCATTTTTTTTTATCAGCCAAAACACATGGTTTTCACGGCTCAATCAGGACCGTGGGAACCCTGACGAAAAATGTGACGTCATAGGCCTTTAAAAGCCTATGTCGTCTCATTATGAAGCCAGAGGCCGCAGAGGAAAGACCTCCGGGCAAGAAAGAAGACCAGGGCGTGGCCGCAGACGGGGAGAAGACCCCGCCCTGCCCCGCTGGAAGGAGATAGAAGAAAGAAGAATACAGATGAAGATGGATTACAAATAGAAGACCCGTGGATTGATTTGGATTTTTAGGTTAATGTTTATTTTTTTATGGTTTATTATTTTATGGCTTCCTGATCGTGGATTGGTTCGTGAGTAAGCTGCGCAACGGGAATCGGTGGGGGCAAGTAATGGTAAGTGAACTAAAGAAATGTATTTTATTTAACTTGTTAATTTTTTCAAAAGGTTTTTTAACATGTGTATTTTTTTTTTGTGGTATATCATTTCTTGCAACTGTACAGTGGCGACACAGTTTATTACACTGCGGCCAGATCCGCAAGCCGGGAGATTTCCCGGCTTGCTAGTGGCCGCCCCTCGGCGTGCCGCGCGTCATAGACACGCGGTCACGCGTCTTCGGGAGCCTGTGCCCCCTGCACGCGCGTCCAGGGCTCCCCGAGGGAGCCCTGGTGTCCCGCGATCGCGGGACGGCGGCAGGGGGTTCCGGGGGACCCGGCGGACCCGGCAGCGGTAGGGAGAGCGCCCCGATCGGAGGGCGCTCTTCCGCTGCTTCGGCGCGCGCCCGTCACCCTCGGGCGTGCGCCAGGCTACTGCTGCGGCCAAGAACGGGCAAATGCTCGAATAAACTTGGCCGCAGCAGTATGTATGTATGTATGTATATATGTCTAGAGAGATATATACATACATCACTCACACTGAGAAGTGGGGTACTGGATAAGGTAATACCACTACTAGCTTTTACTATTGCCAGAAGGTTCATGACCTAAGTGGCGATTGTTAGCGAAGCTTCGCTGCTAATAAGCATGGCTATGGCACAGGTGCTAGCCTGGCGCATTGTCACTTCTCCCATGTGGTACTTCAAGTGGAGGATAGTCTCACCGAGACGAGACACCTCCATCCATGTATTGTATCATCCAGCCCTTTATAAAGCGTAGCGTTGGGCGTCTGAAACACGCCGGTCAATAACGGGGATGCCTAAACCATCTAGGTTAGCGGGTCGAGAGTCTAGGCCACAGAACAGAACCCAGTCCTCGTCAAATCCTCAGCGTTCTTGAACCTTCGCCGAGTTCCGAAATCCAGAGATCCACTGTCAACATGGACGTCTGTGCTGAAGCTTGTTGCGCAACCTTTGGGCCCCTGCGTGCTATCGGTGCCTTACAGTGGGGACCTACCGGGACGTCTGTAATGCTAAAGACTTATGATGCCGCACAATATGGTGCTGCTGCAGGGTTGCGGACCGGGAAGGGGTCGCTAGGCGGTGCGGTAGCCCCTTCCTTTTTCCTCGGCCCTGCTGCTATCTCCTGCAGTGGCCTTTCCCTGCCGTCTGCTGGAAGCGTGATGCCAGCACTTGCCTGCTGCTATTCCTCCTACCATGCCTAAGCCTCCCCTTGACCGTCTTTGCTTCGATCATGTTGCCATCACCGGTGAACCTGCTGCACCTTCCCTCCTAGCATGGGCTCCTTCCGTTCCTTCGGCTTGCTTCGATCCTCTTGCATTGACCTGCTTGGACTTCTGCGCTGAGCGTTGGTTCTAACCCCGACGCTGCCCTGCGGTGAACGTTCGGCTAGCCTGGCTGTCTCCTCCTTCCTGCTGAGATTTCGTCCATTTTTCCGCGGCCGCGCCCGCGCAGGAAGCCACCCCCACGCTCACGCTCCTAACTGAAGCGGGGAAATCCGACTATACCCTGGTGCGAACTCCTGCTTCCATAACGACGATGCTGCTCTCCCACTCCTGACCCTACGCTGTACGACACGCACTGCGTCCTCCCGGATCATCTGCGTGGACCTCAGGTCTTTGATTATAATAACCCCCCTCATCCCCGCGTTTCGGGTCCCGTTTGGTGGGCGAGCATCGCGTACAGACACTAATAGTTCGCCAGCTATGCAGTTTTTATTAAATTAGAGGATTTGCAAACACAAACTATTGAATTGTGAAAAAAATTCAATCAAAAAAACATAACCTGCATTGTCACTGCAGCTTGAACGTATAAAAAAAAAATATGTGCATTAACATAATATGTTCAGTAAATAATGATTATGCACAAAAATACTTATCATTGTGGGATTTTCAAATGTGCTTATTTTATTATATAGTGATTTTTTGCTTAGGACATGATTCAGATGTCTGCATCACAACCACAATGGCACTGTGACAATGTGGTCCGAAGTGAGGATTAGCTGAGATTACTATCCCACACTTACTACTGTCCCAGATGCGGTATTCAGGCCCTGATGTTCTTGGGATACAGATCCCAACATCCCGGAAGTAGACATGGGGAGAGCCAAGCCGGCCAGGGAACAGGTTTGTCTGAAGCATTGTCAAGATTTAAAAACCAGCTTAGAATGCCAGGTTTTATCAAAAACCAGGAAGATCGGGGGCCAGCAGACACTAAAACAATGAGAAATATATGATGAAATGAAAAATATCACACAGAACATTATAGACAAACCAGTATACCACTGGACAACATGGCAAAGGCCCTCTCTCTCAATGCCACGTGGTATGGGTCTGCTGTGCACATTCCAGGCACAGCCCCAGCCCCCCACTAAGTACAGGCACAATTACACCACAAAGCGAGCACACTCACAATCAATATACACATACTATCCGATCTATGCTACTATCAATCTTTATCTAATATCCTAGCCAGAGAGGCAAAGAAGCCAGAGTGAAGAATCCAGAGATGCAAAGATCGCCGAGAGCCCAAGAAGACCCGAGAGCCAAAGCGAGCCAAGAGCCATAGGAGCAGAGAGCCAAAGCGAGCCACAGAGGCCAAGGAGCAGAGAGCAAAGCGAGCCACAGAGGCAAAGAGAGCCAAGACCCAAAGAGAGCGAGCCCAAATATAGCCAATACACCGCCAATGCTACAAGCAGGAAACCTATTCACAGATCCTATGTCCCAGGCTATTCCCTGGCCCAAGATCTAGCACTGGCACTCGTTCCCACATTGGCGTGGCTCAACCACTGTCCCAACCCCCGGCACTGGCTGAACCAGTCCCAACCCCGGCACTCTCTAGCCACTGGCACAACCCCGGCATTTTGGACCATCATAGCCAACTTTAATAAGAATGCAACACACTACACCTTGGATGTGATCCCACACCACAAACGCCTCCCACACGGCATACCCAAAGATTATCCTCCCAAAATAAAATGTCTTATAATTCTTGCCCTAAGTCCTTCTTATTCAATTATTAGCATTCATTAAGGTTCACCCGAACATACTTAACAATGTGCAATCATCAAGTGTTTTGTAACATAATTCCGGTGCATACATGTGACGAAACACATTGATGTCTCATGTGTGAATAATCTTCTGCTATATAATATCTAATAATTATTCTTTTTGCTAAGTTAAAGACGTTATAAAGCAAAAATATATATATATATTATTTTTTTTTTTGTTTTATAACGTCTTAACTTAGCTAACTAATCATTATAATAGTTGTTTGCATTTTAACATGTTCTTTCCAAACAATATTCTATCCAAAGTGGTGTTTCTGAGGTTTGCTAGTGAAGGAGTATAAGACCAAGCACAAATTTCATAAATACATAACACCTTATGTTGGGGAGAAGAATACATGGACACTTCTTCGCTTTGTATAATGACCTTGTACAGTGTTGTGCCACATAATGATTTTTGATACTTTGTAAGAACCTTCAATTAATGATATTTTTGGTTTACTGTTTTCCATTCCCGAAAATACATGCCGTTTGGAAGATGTTTCTACTGAAAAGCCTCCTTGTTCTTACGCCAAGCTAAAATATATCGCCCTTGAAAATTAATGAACAAAAAAGCTACGGTCTCCAGATCTATCACTATCTTACGATACCGACCATTATTATCAAAATCATCGCAACCTAAGTTCTGGAAAATCGATCCGCCGCACTTTATCAACCATGCTTCTTTTATTATTCGAAACGCACCGTCGGGCGGAAACATGGGTGGCTGTTGGTCTTCTGAATCCTGTGTCTGCCATATGTCTGCGAATGGAAATGTCAAAAGACAGACAATTGTTGTCGGACACAACTACCATGATATAGGTGCCCGCAGCGGTGCCTTAAGAATTCAGCAGACTGTCTATTTTCAACCAGAGTTGGCCTACAATACAGAACCATAACGTGAGCAAGTAATTACGATACATGCATAATACCCGGATTTGCTAAACCGATTGAAATTACACAAAGTTTAGGCTCTCTGTATCCACCTCCGTCATTGTACAAGATTCACACAGTTTTTAGGATGTGAAGCTTACAACCCTACACAGCTGAACCACAGAACACCGAATTGATTGACTACAGCGGCTACTTTCGCAAACACCCCTTCCTGCCGCACCAGAATTGAATGTCAATATATGCATGTAACTATAGTGTAAATATTTTAAAAAACACTGTGTAATCCCCTTTTGTTCCCGAATGCCCAGCAGTATATGCGTTGGTATTCATGACTCATGTGCGCGAACCATAACGGGAAAAAAAACGTTTCTTTTCTTTGTGTAAATTACGTGTTTCATTACCTTTTCGTCTTCTTCTGTATATAACCGAGATATCCGCGTGAAGATCACAATATGCCGGAACACAGTTCTGTAGAAGGTAGGCAAAAATAACCTCAACCGGGCGGAAATATACGGTCAACGGCAGCGATCAAGTGAACAAAGGCTGGACTGTGCTGTAAAAAATCTTTATGTACATGGGATATTTTAAAAGAGGAGAGGGAAGCCCCCCCATGCAACTGTAAGAAGTTAAGACCGTTAACGATCTAGGTGGCGATATTTTGAACCGTGCTGTGCAATGCGCGAAGAAAATCAGAGATATTCGTGCGCAGGCCCCTTAACTATCCGGTCGACTACTTACGCCCTTTTGTGAAACTACAAACAATAAATTTAAAAAACATAAAAAAAGTTATTAATTGTCAAAATGCCCGTCCAGGTTCCTAATTTGGTGTACTTTGCATACTGTATGGCTACATAATCATGTATGTCCTGGTGAATCTTGGTTAATTAGTTATAGAAATGGCAGCAAAGCAGCAGTTTTACTGACATTATGTCATATTATGCAGACTATTAATGTTTTTTTATCATCTGTAAGTAACATGTTTGTAGTGTAGCATGTTAACAAACGAAACCTAGGTAATACAGCCATCCGCTGATATCCACACGACAGTTGAATCCATACAGCAGAACATCCACACACCTCTGTTCCTTCCTCACCATCCGGACCCCTCTTCCTACTCTCCTCCTGCCTGGCTCCTTGACTCTTTTTTCCCTGTTCAAGTAGGAGATGTGTCTCGTTGATTCCTCTTCTCCCTCTACCGCTTGCCCTCGTGACCCTTCCCCTCCCATCATCATAAAACCCTCTTGTCTCCTACTATAATCCCTACGCTCACAACATTTTTAACTCTCCCTCTGCTCTGGAACCTTCCACTCTTCCTTCACACATGCAACATCCATACCTAATCGCAAAAACAGCAAGCTTGACCCTACCTGTCGTTCTACATCGACCTGTCTCCCTCCTGGCCTTTGCCCTCTAAACTCATTGAACATTTGTATTCTCTCCGCTTGCTCATTTTTCGCAACACTATTCTCCTCCTAGACCTGCTACAATCTGGCTTTCGCCACTGCTGCACGCCACGGAAACAGCCTCACTAACATAACGACGACCTCCATGCGGCCACTAAAGACAGAGGTCATTACACTCTGCTCATATTTTCGACCTCTCGTCTCTGCAGCATTTGACACCGTGTGACCAACCCTCTCTCCTTCATAAGCTCCATACTCTTGTAGTCGAACAAAGCTCTATCCCGGATCTCATCCTACCGTCTCCCATCGGACTTTCAGTGTCTCTCTGCCTAACAAACACCTCCTCTTCCTCTATTGATCTCTCTGGGGGGGTACCCCAGGGCCTTGTCCTGGGACCGGCTCTTCTCTTTCCTCTGTAATCCACTCTCTCTAGTTGAACCTAATAACATCTTTGAGGTTTCCGGTATCACCTCTATGCTTACGACACCAAAAATACTTTTCACCTCCGACCTTACAACCCTAGCTGGTACAAACCAAAGTTTCCTGATGTCTCTCTGCTATATCATCATGAGTGGCCCTCCGCCACCTTAAACTCAACATGGCTAAACCGAGCTCCTCATCGCCTCCAAAACAACCTGGCCCTACTACCTCCTTACACATTCGTTTTGAACTACTATCATTCACCCGTGCCCCAAGCACGCTGCTAGGGGTCACACTCAACTCCTCCTCTCACATTCGCCCCACATTTAAAACATTTCTAAAACTTGTCGCTTTTTCATTATATAATATATATTATAGATATGCCAATCTGGTTACTAGATTTTTTTATTTACATAATACATTGTTTGATGCAGTAAGAATTTTTGGTATATGTCGCGTAAAATGTTTGTTAACGAAATGCCGTCATGTGTAGTACCTATGTACACTATAAACAACGTGTGTTTTAGATGCATCATTCAGGTTTGTATGTAACCGAGTAACTTTTTACATTAATTTATATATCTACTTTTTTAACAGATTTTCACAGCCTTCCTTTCCAGACTGAAGATAATGTGAATTTATGTTATCCAAAGACCGCCCAACTGAGAGTCTGTTCCATCATTGCCACATAGCCCCAAACACATCACAGGGCCACTCAGCTATGATACCTCAAACGAACTAACCATGCCCACTTTTATATATCAATTACACTAATCATATAGATTCTATCTAATTCTCTCGGACAAATGAAGATAAATTTGGGGTATATTGAGCTTAAGTTAAATGTGTGTAACCTTACAATAAGACGTAAAGACATTACAGCTTGTCCTTATTAGTGCTTTCATTTTAGCCAACTGTCACGCTGAGTACACTGACATCACTCAAATAATACCATCATTTTTTACTAATATGTGCCTGAGAAGACACACCATACTTCTAGTGAACAAAACGAAATGAATTTAGTTACAAAGTTCTGACCATGACTATATGTGTACAAACATTAACATTGAAAGATTAATATAGAAATGTGTGTGATTTTAATTACAATTTACTTATGATAGAGATACATGCCAAAGGTTGCTTGATAGAATATATCACACATGTCATCTGCCATCTCATGCAAGACACTTCATAAACCCAATTAGGTATTGAGTAATAGAGTACTATGTGACAGAATAATTTTAAGTAAGGATGGATGAAGTGCATAACAATTGTCTAATTATTTAAGGACAACCGTTAAACTTGATTCTAGTTATAATGATGTTGAAGTATGACAAAAAATGGAATATAACTCATTTCGAGGTAGTTCATGTGTAAGATAACACTATGGCAGAGTACTCAATACAGCATTGATTCTCTCTCACATAATACCCACATTCTGCATTAACGATGCCCACATTGTATAGGTGGTTTGAAACATATTAATACAACAGAAGTGGTGAAATACACATTCACATACCGTGCCAACAGAAGTTCTGATCATTCACCTACAAATGTTGCAGTTCTTTGGAAGAGCACTCATCCTAGATTCTAACACAATGCAATGTAACACACATAACGATTATTAGCAGATTAGATTATATGTCTTTAAAATCTTACATTGAAAAAATTCGTATTAGGTCGTGGAGTCTCCACCCCCCTGGCTGTATGGTCCCTAACTCCTGCAGGAGGCACGAGAGGGATCCTCCTCTAAATCATCCCAATGTTTCCTTGAAGATTGTGACTTAGGGCAAATGTGGCAGAATGCAACAACAAATCACGCAGTTCACCAATCTTCGCTGGCGAATACTGGGCGCACCACCAATCTATCAAGACCCTAAACGACTTTTCAAACTCCAAGTCCTTTCGATCACCGAGCGTTTGATATGTGTCGCGCATTAATATCGTTCCTCTGCAAGGGGTTTACTATACCCAGTGGTTCAATACCCAAGTCGGCTTCATCCATATCCTTATCTCCTATAAGACGTCACATAAGACAAATTTATAAATATTAACAAATGTAAGAACATTGTGTATTGCCAATTCTAATACATGAGAGTGAATAATCTACAAACACATGCCCTACATGAATACCCTTATCTAAGCTTATGCTGCATGACTGGATTAGATATAGAAAGGTTCACAAAGTGGAAGTATTTGTGTTACTTAAGAATATAAGCTACACCACAATGGAAACATAAACCTGACATTACTGTTTGTAAATGCGTTCTCTGTAACATTGACTGACCCAATGCCAACCGTTCCCTCGAATTCCCCCCGCTTCAAATTACGGAAGACTAATGAGTTCTTCAGAATATTGAATCGTTGGCAGGCACTGGGGAACAGTGCTACCACACTCGAGAAGTTTTCATGTATGCATCACATATCACCTACACATTGAGCTCGAGTTAATATGTTTCCTGTTCCGAAAATACACTCTCCTCTTCACTAGCAGGTCCAGCTGCAACAGGTGTGCAATCTATAGCACCCTCACCATTGGGTAGCCCAGCTACATTATAAATGCAGCTACATTATAAATGCAGGCTTCAGGTCCTGCCCTCTATCTGCCACTAAAAATGTTATAATCAATCTAGCACGTCGAGTCAGTCACATAGAAACGGCTACAGAGTCCCTGCGAGAATGCCTGACTGTCTGAGACCCCTCCTACTCATTCCCACATTGTCTGAAATGGGAGCCCGAAGGCAAGAACATGTAACGGAGCTTCAGCATTTTAACAAGGCCCGCACTTGCCTGACTCCTCTTGCTGTTGTGGCTCTAAATCTTCTCTCTAAAACTCATTAGAGTTGTCCAAGTAGCCGCCGAGCTCAATCGGTAGCGGCTGTAACCTCGTCCTCGGCCAGAGGCCCTCTAGGGAGTTCTTTGCCTAAATCCATGGGGTGCTAGGTGTCTCACATCCGGATCTCCCTCTCTCGTCCTCTCTCTCCTCTCTCTTCTCTCTCTCCCTTCTCTCCCTTCTCTCCCTCTCAACATATCATCCCTCCTCCTCCTCCTCGACACAAAACAACAACAAAAGCCAGATCTGTGTGCCGCATCCCTTTCACCAGTGGAAGATAAGTGTCTCCCTTCGTCTTCAAAGGTCCAATAAGACCTAAGAACGTCAATGATTATAAAATGAGTGACACGTGTGTTGGATTAGTATTGGTGACACCATGTAAATTGTAGTCATTTCTAAAATTCATTGTACTTTTATTCAATGTGTTACCACATATGAAATCTGATGTCAGCATCATTTACAACCAGTCATTCGAGAATCCACAATGAAACCGATGCTGCGACACCATATGAGTATTGCCATAAAATAATAACTCTAATCATTACATTTATATGTAACACCTGTGATCATTAACGTGTTACATCTCAATGAAATAATGGTTTGTTTGTATAAAGTTGTGTCCAGAAGTGTTGATTATTGACTAGATGGTTGTTTGGTGATGACGGGAGTATTGCCCATTTAAATGAACCCCTGCTAACGTTTGATGGAACCCTTTAAAGTTTTAGAAGATACATGTAATTCATTGATATAATATAAATCAAACATGTGTTCTCCTTTAATTTTAATTATTGCTTTATCATCTCCGGGGGATACAGATATATCACAAGCCACATCACCGTGGACCCCCAGATCAGCTTTGAGGCCACCCCTGGTACTACCTCGATGCAAAAACAATGTACTGTTCTTTCTCTCTCCTTGAATGTAGTTTAAGGTGAAATGCAGATTATCCATATGTTTGAGAATATTATTTTATTAGCATACTGGTGTTATGGTTTGTATAATTTGTATGATACTTTGTATTTGGGTGGGCAACATGATATCGCTCCCGCATCTAACGGAACCCCGAAAACCCACGAACCCCCTAACACCCCGGGACCCCCTGGGTCAGGCGTGGGACCCCCGCGGGTAATCGGGACAACCCGCCGGCCTGTTGTAAGGGTTGTGCGCTGAAAAAGAGTCAAGCAATAATTTTATCTAAGTCCAGCTATTTTTGGCGTCTACCTTGGGCTGACGTGTTTCTGTTGACACAACTTTCGCGTAAACGCTAAGGGTTACGGTAGCTTGTCAATCCCACTTAAGGGTCAGAATTTCACCCCAAACATGGTAACTACGACAAAGTTGGGACTTGAGACAAAATTCCGGAAAAAAAAAAAAAACATGCATTTTTAGAGCGCGAGAGTGCCTGTTTGCCGTTGCTTAGTGACATCGTGTTTCACCGCAACATCATGTTCAAGAGCACATTGTGCTCTAAAGTGACTTAACGGAGCTTAGGCAATGACACCCAGGTCTTCATTAAGGTGCCTTTTTCAATAGCCTCAAATTTGCCATCAGACCAGCAAAAAACACACAAAAAAAAACAATATCAATATATTCTTCACATTTACAGTAGTAAATTTTTTCTGAAAGGGTGGATTCCTAGTACGAACTGAAGCTCCCTAATGCATTTGGTAACACGAGGAAACAATCACTGCTGAATACAGTACGATTTTTTGGAATATGATGGGAAAAAAATAATGCATTTTTGGGGGTGCTAAAAGACAATTTCAAGCCCAAATTATTGAGAACCACAGGGAGGGGCAGTACTGGATTTGGTAATATCAAAAAGTGGAGCAAGGGAGGTAAGTAAGTCCAGGGTAGGCGCGTTTTTAAACCATATTCAACCTGGAACATTTGGGTAACAGTGATGCATAACATGGTCTCATTTGGAAATAATTAATGCATCAAGCAGATACTTGGGTGCAACAAAACCTTAACTTGAAGCAGATTTAAATAAACAGGTCTAATCTTACAAGTATTACACAGGGATGATGTTTTTTGCAGGGAAAAATGTTCGAGATAAATGGGCAGTTTTAAAAATATATTAGTAGAAAAGCACCTTATCAGTGGTAACCCTTGGTATAAGTATAAAAGAAATAATGTCAAAACCAATGTGGCTAAATAACATGGTGGGGAGGAAATGGGAAAAACAAAGTGGAAATTGGCTTTAATATTCTTTAAATTCAGAAGGGATGTGCATCGTATCAGGGCCTGTATCTCGGGGAGCAGGGGTCCCGAGACCTAAAACCACAGGTTGCTCCGGAGACCCCTGCACATCTACATGTGAATAAAAAACATTATAAAAAAAACTCATTCCTTACCTTAGACGGCTATGTGCTATGTGGAACGAAGGCATTTCTGTATTTTAATAATATTGTACATGACCAGGGGGTTCCCTGAGCCAGAAATGTAATGCTCAGAGGGACCCCTGCTCCTGCACAATATTATTACACAAATGCTGCTTCATACCTACGTATAGCCGCTAGGCAATGAAGGGGTTAACTCACCGTGCCCGCTTTATTGTGGTAGCGGGGGTGGGTGAGGGGGGTATTTGGCCCTTGGTTGAGTTAGGAGTTGCGGGGGTTGCGTTGCACTTAACCCCTTCACGGCCGTAGCAGTTAATACCGCTACGTCATGAAGGGGTAAGCCCTCCCGCTACCCCCCGCAGCCCTAAACCACACTTGGGGCTAATACCCCCTTCACCACCCCCACTACCCACAATAAAAAAAACTCACACCACTAGCACCCCAAAAAATAAATAAAATAATCTAAATAAATAAATGACTATAAATAAATACATTTGAAATACATTTTATTTTATAGTGTAGATGTCAGGGTCTTCCGAGGCTGAACCGCGTTGGTTTCCAGGTCGGGGGACCCCTGCTCACGAGATACAGCCCCCTTTATGAGGTGCCGGTATCCCTCTGCGATTAAAGGTCCCGATCAGTGACCGCGAGCCTGTAACCCAAGCAGAGGGATACCGGCACCCCCTAAAGGGGCCTGTTATCTCGGGAGCAGGGGTCCCCGGACCTAAACCACAGCGTTTCTGCTCCGGAGACCTCTGCACATGTACCAGTATAAATAAAACACACATAATAAAGAATCGTTCTTTTACCTTACGGCTATGTGCTATGTAATGAAGCAGTCCATTTCGTATTTCAATAATATTGTACAGTGAGCAGGGGTTCCCTGAGCCAGAAATTAATGCTCAGGGGACCCCCTGCTCCTGCACAATTTTATAAAATACAGAAATGCTGCTTCATTACCAGCGTATAGCCGCAAGGCAATGAAGGGTTAAGGCAGAATAAACATAAACTACATACGTAACCTATTTTTAATGTGTGTTTTAAACCTCCCTGCCTTCACTGTAATCTATGTAAAAAACCCTCCCCTATTGTGTGTGAAGCTCCCTGCCTTCACTGTAATCTATGTAAAAAAACCCTCTTTGTGAACCCCTGCTCATGTAACTATGTAAACCCTCCCTATGTGTCTTCTAAGTTCCCTGCTTTGACTAATCTTGTGTAAGCCCCCCCCCCTCCTATTGTGTCAGTTAAATCTGCTGCCTGTGTTTTCTGTGAGTGCAGTGTACTGTATGTAAATGTGGGGAGGGGAATCCCGTGTAATAACCACACCCACACCCATTACCCACCCACGGCCCCTCCCTGCTTGCTGCAAACAGAGACAAAAATTAAAACATACAAGTATGTCCCTAACCCCTTAATCACCATAGCGGTTATTAACCGCTACAGTCATTAAGGGGTTAACCCACCCTCACCCACCACTCGGGATGCCTACATACCTCCCACACTACCCCCCCCCCCTTGAGGCCTAACCACACCAGTACCCCCACAGGGAGGCCTACCCTACCGTGGGGAAACACACCCCCCCCCCACCCCAGTACCCACAATAAAACAGTACAGTGACCACAATAAACAGCATTATATTTATTAAATACATTACCCCCCCCCTGTGCCCCCCAAAAATACAAGATTTATCCTTAACATACAGGGTTCATAACGCAGCCCCACACTAGTCCCCGGTGGGCTGGCGGGGCACTGGACAGACCTACATTTACCAGCAGCCCTTTTTACACAGATTCTGGAGGCCTGCTGGTGGATCCCGCCAGCAACCATGGCCCCCGGTGGTCTCCTTGGGTCACCGTGGGCCACAATTGGGTTCCCCACGGTAGGCCTGGATGTCTGGGAGCCCCGGTCAGACCCACAGTGTCTGCGGGGCCTCGGGGGTTGTTCCCTCGGGGGTCTGGCGAACTCACGGGTGCCACTACGGTCCGCGTGCCCCCACAGAAGTGGACCACATCATTAATCCCCGCACCTACAGGTCGCGGTGCCCCCACAGAAGTGGGAACACACATCGTCATCCCCGCAGACTACGGGTCCGCGGTGCCCCCACAGAAGTGGGACCACATCATCATCCCCGGCATGTGTCACCCGTGGAACCACCAGCCTGATACCCTTGGGATACCCGAGGATACCCCAAGGTGGTCTCCAGAGGTCCACGCAGAACCATGGAACCAACCCTAATGTAAAAAAAACCTGCGCCTATACATTCAATACATACACCCTCCCCCCCAACACCTACAGTAAATATGTGCAAAATAACTATTATCCCAGATATGATAATAGATTAATGGCCCATTATTAAAAACATTCCTAGAATATAAAAATAATAATTACTACTGACCTCATCATACAAGTGGTGTCGCCAGCAAAATCCTTGTCTTGCCCACAACATACAAGCAATACAAAGCCAATACATTGCAATTACATTCAGATCTCATAAACCCCTTAACACCTTATCAGATAATAACCGCAAAGGTGATTAGGGGTTAGCCACACATGGCCCGATACCCCACCCTTCACCCATGAATTTTTGTACGTGGCTTCATCATGCAACTATATATATATATATATATACTGTATATATATATACAAGATATATATATATATCTATATAAATTAATAGAATTATATATAATGTGTTTCTGTATGGAGATAGTCGTTTGTTGAGGACAGATCTAGGTATTTTTGTAACCTTCTACATTTATTTGTATATAGGTTCATCGTGTTTATAATACTGTTTATATATTATATATATATATAATCTACTTATATATATATATCATATATATAATATTATATATATATATATCATATATATCTCCTATATTCTATATCTATATCATACTATCTCTCTATCATCATCTCTTCTCTATATCTCTCTTATCTCTTTATATACTACTCTATCTCTCTTTATCTATAATTCTCTCTCCTCCTATCTATCCTCTCTCTAATTCTCTCATCTCTCTCTCTGATATCTCTCTCTCTCTCTCCTCTCCTTATCTCTCTATCTCTATCCTATATATAGACATATATATATGTACCATTATACTATAATATACACAGCTATAATATACACACGATAGAACCAATATACAAATTAAATTTAGAAGTGAGTTTCAAAACTATACTGTCCTACAAAAAACATTCTCCATACAGACACTACATTTAAATCAATTCCTTTAATAATCATAACTGATCTCCAATCTTATCATCACAACCAATGAAACCCTCCAGGCATTCCATATACAATGCTGCATACAATCTATGCCCAGTCATTCTGCAATGAATCCAACCAAGTAACAAATCACTTAGCAAATCAGTATTTACATCGGCCAAACAATTCACACTCCGCCTAACAATACACAATAACTAATTCACGCCGGAGCAGAACAATTTAGCCTTGAAAATATAAGTACCAACCAAAATCCAACCTTAAACTAAGGCTAGCCCTGACCTCCCTCAACACAGCAATACAATACCAAGGGAATCATCTATCTAATGTTAAAATACTTTAAACCGCAATAAGCATAGCGCATAGACACATTAATTTAACACACATCAAATCAGCTTTTCAAACAACATCACTCTTACCCTTGTATGTATATATCTCTCTAACATGTATACACATACATACAGTGGGAGAATATATACCCACAAAAAAAAAATACACATGTTTAAAAAACCTTTGAAAAAATTAACAATTAAATAAAATAATTTTCTTCTTAGTACCATTACTTGCCCCCACCGCTCCCATTGCCAGCTTACTCCGAACCATCCACGATCAGGAACACCATCAAATTAAACCATAAAAATAACTTAATCAAAAATCCAAATCAATCCACGGGTCTTCTATTGGTAAATCCATCTTCATCTGTATCTTCTTTCTTCTATCTCCTTCCAGCGGGCGGGACGGCTTCTCCTCCCGTCTGCGGCCCAACCCTGGTCTTCTTTCTTGCCCGGAGGTCTCCTTCCTCCGCAGCTCTTGGCTTCAAAATAGACTAGGCTTTTTAAAAAGGGCCTATGACGTCACATTTTTCGTCATGGTTCCCACGTCCTGATTGGCCGTGAAAACCATGTGTTTTGGTCCGATAAAAAAAAAATATGACGTCACTTAAAGGGAATGAAAGCACAGCCATCAGAATGGCTTTGCTCAATTCCTTTAAGATGACGTCATGAAAAGCCCATGGCCGCCCTCACATGGTATGGTAGCCAATCGAGCGTGGGAACTCCATCCCTACTCTGATTGGCTCCTAGTATAACCTGTGACAAGGCTTGAGGTGGAAAAAAGATGTTCGAACTACAGCCCAATCACGAGAAGGGATGAGTCCCCACGCTCTGATTGGCTCCAAACCATGTGACAATCTTTCAATGGACGGTCACATATATCCTTTTTTCCACCAATTCTCTGTCACATGGTATACTAGAGCCAATCAGAGTACGGTATGAGTTTCCCATGCTCTGATTGGCTCCATACCATGTTGAGGGCGCCTTGCTTTCATGACGTCATCTAAATGCAATTGAAGGCAAAGCCGATTCTGATTGGCTGTGGCCTTTCCATTCCCTTTGACGTTGCGTCACATTTTTTTTTTGTCGCCAAAACACTGGTTTTCACGGCCCACTCAGACCATGGAACCATGAACGAAAATGTGACGTCATAGGCCTTTAAAAGCCTTGTCGTCTCCTTTTGAAGCAGACGCCTCGGGAAGGAACCTCCGGGAGAAAGAGGAGACCAGGGCATGGCTGCAGACAGGAGAAGACCCCGCCCGCCCCGCTGAAGTGATAGCAGAAAGAAGAACACGATGAAGAGATTACAATGTAGAAGACCCTGGATTGATTTGGATTTTTAGTTTAATGTTATTATTTTAATGTTTTTTTATTTTATGGGTTCCTGATGTGGATTGGTTCGTGAGTACGATCTGCTAACGGGAATCTGTGGGGCAAGAATGGTCAAGTGAACTAAAGACATTGTATTTTACTTAACTTGTTAATTTTTTAAAAGTTTTTCTTTTTTACGTGTATTTTTTTTTTGTGGTATACTATTTCTTGCTACTGTTTATATGTATGTATATATGTCTAAATAGATCATATACTACAGGGTAAAATGAATTGTTGTTTTTAAAAGCTTGATTTGGATGGTTTTAAATTAATTTGTCTATGCTGCTGTGTCTTTATTGTAGTTTAAAGTTGTAAATTAGATAGATGTATTCCTTGGTATTGTAATGTGTTGTGTTGTAGGTAGGTCAGCGTAGCCTTGGTTTTAAAGTTGGATTTTGTTGTAACTAATTTTTTTCACAGATAAAATGTTCTGCCAGGGTAATTAGTTAATTGTTATCATTTTTC